>VDFB02363148.1:77885-183517 GCA_007258455.2 Sequoia sempervirens
TAGTTTTGAATCTAACTGAATTGCACAAACATCACTTAATGAACCAAACAAGTATTTTAGCTTATCCCATACATCTTTTGGAGTTGAACACCCCTTAATTTGGATGAACAAGGAGCTGGAAACATGTAGAGGAATAAATCTCATAGCTTCATCACACTTGATCCTATGTTGAAACTTCTCATACCCTTGAGTCAAGTGGGGTTGTTCATTCAAAGTTGACCATAAACCCTTTCACTAATTCATTTGACTACAAAATCTGACAAAAATTTCCATCAAAATATGTATAATTTGATGTATTGTTGGCTATTTGTGATATTTGATGTGTAATTTTCAATTTTTTAAAAATTTATCCCCAATGTTCGTTGAAATGTTTATAAACTTGGTTTCATTGAAATTTCGACAAACATGGAAAATCAGAAAAAAAAAAAAAAATTATGGCCAACATAAATAAAAGTGATTTCACCTATTTATTGTGGTAGTGTTTAGCTATACTTGTGAATTTTCTCTACTTGCGATAGTTTGTGGAGAACTAAGGACAATTTTCTTGGGAAAAATTAGAAAAAATTCAAGAAGATATCGCCAGGTTGAGGGTAGTCACTGTCTTTTTCCAGAATTCATTTGTGAAGTTAGATTTGTACTTCTAGGTTTGAAAATCATATTTTAAAGCAACATCTCATTAGATTTCATTTTTAGACTTGTGAATTTTGAGAATTTCATTTCTAGATTTTGTTGTGCAAGTTTAATATTCTAATTTTAGGAGTCTAACGATTGGAAATCATAGTAAAATCAGAATTTAATATGTTTTGGAATTAACATTTTAAAGTGTTTTTTAGGTTCATGAACTTCAGACTATCTTCTCTTTTCCAGGGGTGCTTGCATGCCAAATATTTTTGGTGCAAAATATTATAATTATTAGATTTTGTTACCTGTCTATGATTAAAAATTATTAGATTTTGAGTTTGATACTTTTTTAAGATCTAAATATTCAAGCTTGGTAAAGAAAAATCATGTCAAATAATATTAGTGCAGAACAAAATGAACAGAGAATTGCTAGAATGTGGGCTAGATTGAAAAGAAAGGGTGATGGGAAATGTTATTGTCCTTGCAATAATTGCAAGGGCTTAAAGACGAGAACACTTTTAATCACCATAGCTGAGAAACATTGTAGGAAAAATCATCATGTTGAAGGGGGGCATGATTATCATCCATTGGTAAGTTGTTCATTATATGTCTTTATATTGATTGAATTTGTAAATGTTTATATCACTTTAACATTTATATATATATAAATAACTTGATCATGATCATGGTTTATTTGTGTCGATCATTATTTTAAAGGTGGGGCACCCTAGGGCACAAGATATGGATTATCACACCTGAGAGCATGTGCTTTTGCAAGCAGAGGAACATGGAGCTGTGAATATTGAAGATGAAGTTAATGATCCTATGGAAGAAGATGATCATGTGCCAGAAAACACAATTGAAGATGATGGTACAAATACATTGATCCATGGCACATTTAGTGGTGCAACTAATCATGATGATTGAGATGACTTTGATCATTTAGTAAATAAAGGATGAAATATGTACTATTAATATTCTTTGTATTAACAAATTATTTTTTGTTGTAGATTGATTGGTGAATTTTTGTTACCACCATCAAATATTTTACCTCTCTCATACTGAGATTTATCTCCCATTATGAAAGATATTAGAATGGAGTATGAAGCAATAAATGCATGTACCAATGATTATATTATATATCATAAACAACATGAATTTGCAAAAAAGTGCCCAGAATGTCATATTAGTAGATATCGAACAAATAAACTAACAAAAAAGGTGTCGCAAGGTTCTTTGTTACATTCCCATTATTCCACATATGCAGTGATTATTTAGGTGTGAAAGCTTAGCACAATTTATGGATTACCATACATAGAATAGAAGTGGAGATGATATTCTTTGAATGCTTGCAGATGGTTCTGCATTTAAGGACATGGAGGAAAAATTGCCACACTTTAAAGAAGAACCTCGTAATCTCAGACTTTCATTAGTAGTGGAAGATGTCAATCCATTTGGAGAGTTGAGATCTATTTACTTGGTGTGGCCTATTTTTGTTATCAACATAGCATTCCTCCATGGATTTCAATAAAGAGAGAGCACAAAATATTGGCAATGATTGTTCCAGGTATTTTTTTACATCAATTTACTTTAACATAGTAGCATCTCATTTGTATTATTTGTTGCATAATGACTTATATTTTTTTCATTTAATAGTCATGTACATTAATTTATATATATTGCATTAAAATGGTTATAATAATAATATAATGTTTATGTTCATTCAACTAGGTAAGTACCAAGTTAAAGATATGCATGTATATATCGAGCCTCTTATCAACAATTTACTAAATTTATGGAATGGCATCACTATGTATGATGTCTCTAGACTAATAGGACAAAGACAATTTCAATTTCATGCAATGCTTGTATGGACAATTCATGATGCCCTAGGGCTAACACATTTTTGTGGTATGTTATAATGTTTGACTGCACTTTAACAATATTTAATTTTATGAAGTAGATATCATGCATATTTTTTAAATAATCTATTCATTATATATAATTATAAAAATTGACATATTTAATCCAATTATATATGATCTTGCAGGTCTTCAAACAAAGGGAGAATTTGCATGTACAATTTGTAGTCCAAAGATGAAATCTCATCATTCAACAAGTTTAGGAAAGCAGGTGTTTGATGAGTATAGGCACTTCCTTCACAGAAATCATAAGTATCGAGCTACTGAAAAACATATTTTCAATGGGAAAGAAGAGACTACATCAAAACCATGAAGAATGACGCCTCGCCTATAGAATTTGGAATATAATAGAATTAATCATCAAGGTTATACATCAAATAAAATTGTTTATTTATCATATATGATATGTTTGGAATTTATATTTTTATATTGTGTTTTGTTTGCTCATGCTATAATTGACAATGATTGTCGTTCTTAATTTGTTTAACTTATATGCTTCATGAAGGTCATCAAGGCATTAATGGTCAGCTTCCATAGGGAATGAAAAGTTATCATAGACAATTTAGTAGGTTTCCCTACTATGAGTAGCTAAAAATTGTGCATTTGTTTGATACAATGCATATCAGAAAGAATATAACAGAAATGTAATGGAAAATATTGGATGGAAGGCACAACAAAGAAAAAAGTGTCAAAATTTGTAGTGACATTTAGGAAGCCAATCATGCAATGAAAAATGTCATTGAATTAAATAGTGATGGAGACCAAATTAATATAAGTGCCCTTCCTTGGTTATTAACGGAGCAACAAAGCAATGCTATAAAAGAAGTCATATGAAAAAATTCTATTTCCCACAGGATTTGCTGTGAACATAAACAATATCATAACAAAGAAAGGTGAATTTGGGTCAAGGATGAAAATGCATGATTGACATACCTTCATTAAGGTAATTATTTTGGTATATTATATATATATTTGTATATTGCATGTACTTTTTAGTGTATTATGTTTACTACTTTTAGAAAAATAATGAAAAGATCATTTTATAATTGTTGTAGTATGTTCTACCTCTATCTCTCCTAGACAACTTAAAAAAAAATTCAAGCAAGTTATATATGATCTTGGAAATTACATGAGGTAAGTAGTGATATTTGTTCAATTCGTTGTATAGATCTTATAATTTTCATTTGTTTTACTTGTTATGTAATATATTGTATATTGTTGTTAAATCTCGTTAATATATTTGTGCCTTGAATCAATTGTAGATGGTTGTCATCTAAAGAAATCCATAAAGAAGATATAAATTATTGGAAGAGAAAAATTCCTCGTTTAATGTGTGAAATTCAAAAGTGTCTACCTTCGACATTTTTCAATGCACAAGAACACTACCTCATACACCAAGTTGAGGAGATTGAATTTTGTGGACCTGTACACACAAGGTCAATGTGGATGGTTGAGAGGAACTTGAAATTTTTAAAGGATTTGGTTAGAAAAAGAACACATCTTGAGTGTTCTATGGTGGAGGGATATATGGTATACCAGACCATGGTGTACATTATTGAATATCTTCCTAAGTTTGCAACAAAGATCCATGTAGATTGCATTTGGGATCCCAACTCCATTAACAAATTCGAAAGGGAGTACCTAATGGGGAAAGGTAGACCAAGGAAAGTGAGAGGTAATTATAATACATTTTACATTTGGTTTTTATGTATATTGTACTTATTTAATTATTAATCTTCAATATACATCAATTATAAATTAAGGTTGTATACTGTGGTAATTAACTAATTGATGTAGACCTGGGAGGCTCATCTCAACCAACCTATAAACCTACCTTCAAGAGGCTTCCAAAAAGTTTAGAATGACCACTTTAAACAATCCAAACAACTCTCAAAGCTTGACAAACAACAAAAGTCAAATTTCACACTTTGACTCCTTGAATCCTTGTAGTAGTGCAAACCTAGTTTTTCCTAATAACTCAAAAAT
Source organism: Sequoia sempervirens (assembly GCA_007258455.2). Lineage (NCBI taxonomy): Eukaryota > Viridiplantae > Streptophyta > Pinopsida > Cupressales > Cupressaceae > Sequoia > Sequoia sempervirens. The sequence goes on from VDFB02363148.1 coordinate 82,415, forward strand.
TTCCCAAAACACAAAAAAAAACCTTGATGGTTTTAGACACCCATTTTGGCATTACTAAATGTAATTCAAGGGAAAGTACAAGTCCTTTGGACCAAATATTCCACTTGAATGACCAAATTCTTGCCAAAACCAAAAACCCTTGTTTTAGGCCAAAATCATGAGGGTTTATTCAATCTCATACTTCCAAAACCTCCCAAACCTCAAAAACAACTCAAACACAACCCATTAGGTCTGTACATGGGTAAAAATTCATAAAATAAAATCTCCCGTACATATTTCGTTGAAACCTACGATTGAACCTCTCATTTAACATGTTTTTCCTCACAAAACTCTTGAAGACAGCAGCTATACCTTCTTTATTTCTCATCCTATGAGGGTTTACAATGATCACTTTATGCATTTTAAAGGCCTTTACACCTCAACTACCAAACAACCACCTCTACAACTGACTTTTTAATCTTTTATGATCACATGAAACATAAAACACACTAATTTCAAGGTTGTTAACATCACTATTGAAATGTTTTAATTTTTTGAATTTGTTAATGTCATTTGTGAATTTCAATTTTTTTTATACAATTGGTTGAGAGTGGGATGCACTACATTTGTACATCACAAAAAATCTTGATTAGATAACGGTATGGATTGAACAATGTCAACAATTTAGTCACACATTAACATGGGAAGGTGTGGCTTCATTGGTTAAAGAAGCTCATCGTAATGGAGATTCCAATGTTACACAAAGGGAAATTGATTTATCATATGGTTTAAGAGATAAACAGGTACATATAAATATATTAATCACCCATATTATTTAATTGTTTTCAATTATATTGATATATATATATGTTGAGATTTTTTTCTTTGCATACATTCGGCCAAGAATAAATATGTTTATCAACTGACAATATTGCAATAATTTTTTCATGTTTGACATATTGCAGGTGAAACACCACAAGGCTATGTGGTGCAATGGTCATAAATTTAAAATCAAAAAGTTGGATGACACAAAGAAAACTTGTGATTTTGGGATAATTGCAGTGTTTCTAGTGACTAATGTTTCATCTAGAAGCGACATACATCCAGAAGTCTCAAAAAATTGATACTATGGGATTTTGGATGATATGCTTGAGTGTGACTTTAAGTCCTTCAAATTAGTTTTGTTTGTCATCCTATGGTATATGCTACAACTGAATGAAAATGATCCCGAGAGAATTGTTATTAAACATGATAATGGATTTACCATGGTTAATACAAGGTCGATCAAGCAAGCTAGAAATGAGCCCTATGTTTTTCCAAGCCAATTTGAGCAAGTATTTTACACAAAGGTTCCAGGTAAACTAGTTTTGTCATTTTTTGTTAGAAATGATCCAAGAGGAAGGCCAATAAAGTATAATGTGGTGGAAGAAGAAGATACTGAAGAACTAGAAGATGATGTACATGATGATTAGGATCAACAATTAGTTGATGATGTGCTTGACAAAGATGTTGAAGAGGAGGAACTAGATCATGATGATGTAGAAGTTAATGTTCATGAATATGATATCTATGTGGATGATGACATTATCGAAATTGATATCAATGATGATGATGATGATATGACCAATCCTTACAATGTCAAATCTAGATTGAATGATGTAGAAGATCAATGACATTGAAATGTATGAGTTATGAGATTGTATTATCTATTTGATATTCATTTCTTGATAGAATTATATTTGACTTATGTGGTTACATAATTAATTCATGATGTTTTTAATTTTTATGCCATTACATAATTACTTCATGATGCACTTTTTAATGTTTAATTTTAATTCATGATGTTACAACTATTGTAGTTCTCCTAGAAATTTCCATATGATCATAATGAATAGTGTTTTGGGACATTTCATGAAAGATGATACATTGATCGTAGTAGTGAAATAATTGCAAAGTTGTTTATATTTTTTAGACCAATCACCCTTCAAAACGTCATTTTCAGGATCATCTCCAATTTGATTACTAGGACACATAAGGTTGGATTTGATTGGCTTATCTTGGAGGAACATTGTGGCTTTGTGTAATGTGAGCAAATTTTGGATGGGATACTTGCTATTGCTAAGGTGGATCACTCCTTTTTGCGAAGGCCATACACTTATGATTGGGTCAAGTGTTCTTTTATTTAGAAAATTCCTATTTCCTTTTTGATAGGTTATGATTTGGTTAGATTGTTTATGAAGCACTTATTTCAAGTAATTTATGTCTATTTTAATTTGTAATTTATTAAATTCAAACACATCCAAAATTATGTCCCTTGCTTTAATTGATTATTATGTTATTTTATTATTAACTCAAATGACACCTCCAATTTAACTATATATATCTAATTGAATATATCTAAAGTGTTGAACATTTTTAGATCAAATTTAGTAATTAACTCAAACAACTTTTCCAATTTAACTAACATCTTTTAAGATATTAAACAAATATAATTTATGAAAGAAGTATATTGGCGTGAAATTAAATATGATTTGTATTCCAATGTAAAAACTACAAAGAATGGAAACAATTCTTTCAACACAAAAGCTATTATGTAGTAGTCAATTAAAATGAAAAAGCTTACTCTATATTAGTTAGGATACACAACTAAGACAATGATCTAAATAGTCTTATAATTTCAAAAAAACAAACAATATTAGGTAGATAATCAAACATCTTTCATTTCGACAGTGACTTATTTATCCTAGAGAAAATCAGTATATAGTATACAAAGAAAATGAACAAACCACAACTACCCCTATTTTGAAGGAGTTTAGTTTTCTCCCCTTCCTGATCTCCCTAATATTGTCTAATTATTTTAAAGATGCCAAGGGTCATAACACAAATTTATTCAATCCACTAAATATCTTGGTTAATGAAACTTGACAAAAGCAAAAAAACAATTGCTACATTTGGTATTTCACGAGGAATGAAGAGTGGTGACAATAATCTACTTAAAGTTTAATAAAAAACTATTTTTAGAAGGCTTGACATTAGAGAGATAGAGAAGATGGGGAGAGAGGGAGAGATAGGTTGAAGAGGAGGAGAGAGAAGAGATGGAGATAGATAGGATGTAGAAAAGTGAGAGAAAGAAGAGGGGGAGACTAGGGAAAGTGATATGTAGAAAGGGATAGAGAGAGAAGAAGATAGGGCCAAGAGAGAGGGAGAGATAGCTCAATTTATATAGAGAGACAGGGAGAGACATAGAAAGGGGGTGATATAGAGAGATAGAGGGGCATGGTGAGAGAGAGAGAGAGATAGAGATATATGGGAAGAGAAAGAGAGATGGAGATATATGGGAAGAGAAAGGAAGAGAGGTGGAGATAGAGAGTTGATGGATAGGGGGGATAGGGAGGGAGAGATGGTGAGAGGGTAGAGGGGGCCAGAGATAGCTAAAAGAGGGAGGGATATTGATAGGTAGAGGAGGAGAGATAGAGAAGAGAGGGAGAGAGAGGGAGAGAGATAGGTTGAAAGAGGAAGAGAGATAAAAGATGGATTATAGTGAAAAGGGAGAGAAAGAAGAGGGGAGGAAGTGATATGTAGAAAGGACAAAAGAAAGAAGATAGAATGGGAGAGAATAGCTCAATATATATATAGAGGAGAGGAGGGCAGAAGGGTGATATAGAGATGGAGGATGGTGAGAGAGAGAGAGAGATAGAGATATATGGGAAGAGAAAGAAAAGATGGAGATATATGGGAGAAGAAAAGGAGAAGATAAGGTGGAAATGAGAGTTGATGGATGGGATAGGAGGGAGAATGGGCAATAGAGAGGATGGTGAGAGAGAGAGATAGAATATATAGGTCAAAAGAGAAAAGAAATATGGGAATATATGAATAGAGAGATGGATATATATGGGAAGAAAAGGAAGAAGGTGGAGATAGAGTCAATGGATAGGAGATATAGGGAGGGAGAGATGGTGAAATGAGAGGGAGAATATTTGAGAGGGAGAGGAGAAAAGGGATATTGAAATAGAGTAGAGGAAGATAGAGAAGGGTGAGGAGAATGGGGTTGAAGAGGAAGAGAGAGAAAGGGGTGAGAGGGAGAGATAGCTCAGTAGATAGAGGGGGGAAGAGGGAGTGACATAGATAGTGGGAGATATAGAGAGATAATTATATTAATTATATTATAATAATTATAATATTATATTAATATTATAATATTATATATTATATTAATATATATTATAATAATTATAATATTATATTAATATTATAAATTTAGCTAATATTATATTAATTATATTATAATAATTATATATAATTTATTATGTAAAATTTAACATGGCGCCACAATTTTCATTTTAATTGACATAATCTAAAAACCTAGCTCGTAAAGAGAAGTGAGTCGCGTGCCAGTGGAGGAAAGATTGCATGAAGCCAAATTTTTTGCATTTTTTTGCCATGAAGGCCTCTGCATCTCGTTCGTTTCCAAAATGGTTCATTTTTTTCATCTAAAATTTATCAATCAGAGTGCTATAGGGTTTTTTATATGATTTTGTTTGTGAATATTACTCTTTGTGATTGTGTTTTGTATATTTTTCTTCAATTCCAGTGGGACAAACCATAACTTAGTGCTTTCAATCACTTTGCAACTCCATTATTGGTGACTCTGTTGTTTTCTTGTGAGAATCACAAGTTGGAATGCATGTCTATTGTTTGCAAGTGAGAATCATAGTTCACTGCCTTGTCTATGCTACAAAATTTGGTCCCAAACTAGACACCATCCTTTTTCACAATCACACAAGCTAACCTATTGCAAGGAGAACACATACATGTCTATGCTACGCCATTCTTCATACATGTCTACCAAAGCATTTTATCAAATAGTTCACTACCTTGCTGCTATGGGTTGAAAGCCTAAAACAAGTTCTTTTGAACAAGCTATGGGAAAAAATCTATCAAAGCATAATAGCAATAGCATAGACAAGGCAATGAACTATTTGGAAAAATGCCTCAAAGAATTGTGGTCTCATGGTGATGGAATGCCATGACGAATGCCTATGGCTATGGATTGTCATGGCATTCCATCTTCATGAGACTACATTTCTTTGAGGCATTTTTTCAAACAGTTCATTTCCTTGCTATGCTACAACATTTTTCATACATGACTACCAAAGCATTTTAACAAACAACTTAAACTCTTTCAATATTTCTAAGGCAAGCTCATGGGCATATTTTTATTACCTAGAATTATCCTTGAAGAAAAACAAGAAGAGCAAGCTCATTGTTGAAAAAAGGCATATATGCAAGGATACCAACATATGCCTCACTAGAATGAGAGTCCTCCAGTTTGTCAAGAATCTCATCTAAAGTATAAAAATCATTCTCATAAATTTTTCTATTGTCTATTTTATTATTTCCTACAAAATCAAGGATGAAATTCTATTAGCTACAAGTCTATTAATACTCTTAAGAATTTTTGGGCCATGCCTTCTTTGATGACCATCCATTTTACATAGAAAACAAGCATTCAAACCTCTCAAAACTTCAATATCATTGTAGTACCCCTCCACTTATGCTTATGTTTTATGTTGCATGTTTGCACACTGTTAGACTTTGGTACTTTAGTTTGGATATTTTGATCGCTGATTTTGAGCGACAGTGGATTCACTTTGTGATACGATGATATATTGTATGGTGATAATTGATTTTTGACAAGCTTTGATATAGCATAGATGTTTTCCTTCAGATGTTATTGCTATATATATGCATATGATGGACTAACTTTTATTTAATTTGTCAGTCTGATGTGACATGTATTAGTGTGGAGAATAGAGTTGCATCACTCGCTTGCGAGTGCCCTGTGATGTCTGTGATTTTCTCTGCACGGTGTGTTTGTACAATGGATTATATATATATGCATGTTATTGGTTTGGTTGCAGGATTGCAGGTACATGACATCGACTCCACCTTGTTACTCGTGTCTGAGCGCATGTAAGACTCAAAAATGTTGATTGGGAGGTAGTAACATGGTTCATCCTAGTCTAGTCTTTAAAGTCACAGCACTTTGTTAGTTTTAGTTTGGAGTCATAGATTGTTTTGTTTGTTCCTGTTTGGATTAATTGCTTTGAAAGGAAAATCTTGTCATTTTAATGATAGTTATTATTCTTTAATTTACTATTATTTAAATTAATTTTTAAATGTTAAAGAAATAAGTTTTACATGTTATTTAATTAATTAATTAGTTTGTTTGGTTAAATAATTTGATCATAGAGATTAAATTCATTTAATTAAATAAATTAATTGATTAAATTAAAATTGTTTTAAATGTGTGTGAATAGATTTAATTTTAAATTAATTGTTATTTGGGAAATGATATTTTTAATTGTTAAATAAATTTGCATTTTGAAAATTGAAAATTGAAAATTATTTTTAAAAGGCATGCAAATCTTGAAATAGAGAAAATGAAAGATTGTTGGGAAGTTGTTGGAAGATATTTGTTTCTTCTCGACATGTGTGCCAGTTGGAATTTATTGCTTTTGGTTGAGGAAATTCTCAGAGGATATCTGGGATTTGGGGAAATACAGAGGGGATCTTCTTCTTCACGGAGATTAAAAAAATTGGGTGCTGTTAAAATTTCTTTGAAAGAATTTTGTGATTTCCCTTTTTGGTATTGTTGTATATTTGTGGAAGTTCTCTGGTTTGGCATATTGGGAATTGGTGTTCAGGAAAGGTTTTGGAAGCTATAGGCAACAGAGATTTTCATCACCAGACAAATTTTTGAAGCTAAGGAAATAGGTATTTCCCTTGTGTTTTAATTTGTTGTTTTTGAAAAAAGAATGTCTGAGAAAAGAAAATTTCATTTTATTAAAATCCCTATACTTCTCGGAAAAAAAAGAAGGGGTTTCTGTATTTTTGTTTTGTAAGGATCTATTGGTTTCTAAAAATTTCCTTCTCTGTAGAAAATATATTTGAGTTAAATTAGTGAAGGGAAATCATTTAAATGGGTAAATGAATTTGGAAACCTCTGGGTAAATTAGTGTTGATTGGAAATATTTGTGCGTATTTTCCAGTAAAACCCAGTATAAATCTTTACAATTTCCCCATTGAAACCCTGTTGTTGAAAATTTAATTCCAAAATAACTCTGTAGGAATTTCTAAAATTCCCCATTTGAAAACTCTGTAGAATTTATATTCATATATAAATTGGAATGTGAAAATCTTATTTTCTTTTTAAGAATATTGAAAGGTTATGTACAAGCAAATTTGAGGTTTTTATTTAAAAAAAGAATGAATGAAAATTGTCGTACGAATTTTATTTTATATAATATATTGTTGTGTTTTTATTATAATAGAAATTTTTTATAAAAATTATTAAGAGCCGAAGCTTTGTGGGGGCTACTCGTGGCCGACCTCGTAGGGGATGGCGGCAAGGGCTGAGCCCAGCACCACCCTTGCAGGCAGCGCTTAGCTCAGCTTCCGCGGCCAAGCCCTGTGGGGAGGGCTACGATGGCAGCCCTACCCATGGCTGAGCTCTGTGGGTGGGCTGCGATGGCAGCCCTACCCATATCGCAGCCTGCGGGTAGCCGGGGGTTTTAAACCCTAACATATATAACTTTGTTTTGTATGAAATTTTAATATGTGTTATTTTATTAATATAAAACTCAACATTTTAAATTATATTTTGTATAATTATTATATATTTATAATGTATATTATATATATATAATATGTATATAATATTTATAATTATATTAATTTTATGTTAAGAAAATTTTGAAATAAATACATATATTTGTGTTATAAATGATTTATTTAAAAAGTAGTTTATTAAATGGTTAGATATAGACATTTAATAAATAAATTATAATAACCAAATCTATGTACTTAGATTAATCTGTTATTTTGTAGATTATGTAGATTTTATTTTTATATCTGGTTATGAAATTGGGCAAACTGTAGATCTGATTTTCGTATTGCATGGAAGATGAATTAAATCTTAAATGAATAATTTTGGTACTTCAATTATTGCTTGAATTGGATTTAATAAATCTGAATGTAGACTATTTTTTTTCAATTTTCTTTAAATCGTGTTTCTTTTTGGGAAAATTGGGAATGTCTTAGTTGTATAAGTCTTCCAGACAAATTGTAAAAAATGTGGGAGTTGTGATTGTTTTAGTTGAATTCTTCTATTGGCTAAGGTTGGGTAAATGGTATTTGCATGGTGTTAGACACCTGATTTTATGAACATAGTCATTGATGTTCGTTATGAAAAGTGTAGTATTATATGTTATATGTTTATACACCTTGTCTACCTTAGTCAAGGAAACTTAGAATTCCTTTGTTATGTTTAGGGGAGTGGCTCTATGTGAGGGCCGACACACAAAGTGGTGTCAGGGTAACTTAAAAAAAGTTAGTAATTCAGTGATAACTAAACAACACAATAGTTAGAATTAAAATCTTTAATAAGATGATTATGCCTCACTTATGAACTCTTGAGCTAGTTCAGTCTTGAGTATAAGATGAGAAGGCCTGGAATGGCAAATCAATATCTTGTTACCTTAAAAGATATTCGATTCCACAATAGTTTGCAAATGGGGCTGGGTTTTGTAAGAGGTTACCAGGGTAATCAAGTTGGGGGCCGGAACCTAGGAAGAAACACTAGGGTAACCTTTGCAATGTTGTGATAACACTTCACCTAAAATAACAGTTAACCTTGTATACTTAGCACAATTGATTGTCTTAAATCTGGAAGCAATGTAACCATCAGTTAGTTATGTACTTGTGTCTAGGGTGAATAGGTTATGTCTAGGTAACCATATTACTATCTACTAGCATGGGGGGTGGACCTACGGGTACCACATGGTTGGGTGGAATGTGCACCCTACTCCATTAGGTCCCTAGTTTGTGATCATGGAAATGAGTGCTTCATGGATGGAGAGCTCGTACTTGGACTTATATGTACTTTCTTTATTGCATTATAAGAAATCTTGTATTTGAACATCCCTCAATTGTTTATGAGAACATTTGTAAAATGTAAATTGTAACTATTATTGATCTACCTCATCAGATGAATGAGTATTGTAATATTATTTTAAATGCAATGTAAGAATCATATTTGTACTTTATACTATTTTGAATGGAATTCAAATGATATGCAATGTTTACTTTTAAGTTTATGATTAATTAAATATATGCAATGCGAAATACTAAAGTCATCTATGGAATTTCAAGTAGTGTAATGTTGTATAACTTAGAGAATGTATGCATCTAATTAAGTTAATATTATTACTTTAAAAAAAATTTATTTCACTTTTATACACAATTGCAACATTCCTTAGGTTATAAGATGGGGCATTACAGATTGGTATCAGAGTGAAGGTTCCTAACACTAGACGCTCTGGGTAATCGCAAGCCCATTAGGTTGACCTAGTACGTAGTGTTGTTATCTGTTAGCCTTGGTTAATTAGTATCTAAGACTCATCATTGTTATGTGTAGGATCATGCCTAGATGATGTGGTAGAGGTCATGGTAGAGGTCGAGATGGAGGCCAAGGACCAATCCCTCAGGTTACTCCCCCTCTAAGCCCTCATCAGAGTGATTAGGTAGAGCAGTTGGATCAAAGGAATGAGGGACATAATCCTGAACAGTCAAGAGTAGAGGGTTCACAAATACGTCCTTTATTAGAGGAGGTCCTAGCTCGAAATAGAACTAGACATAAAGTTGAGTAGGAGGCTGTTAGAGAGCATGATAGATCTCCAAGGAGAGTAGATGATATAGTGCATCAGGATGCTATTACTGCAGGACACATGTAGGATTTATTGAGGGAACGCCCTCCTACTTTTGATGGTACAGGAGGTGGATTAGAGGCAGAGACCTAGCTATTGGACTTGGGTAGATGCTTCGCCATGCACCTTTACGGTAGCAATACCCAAGCGAAATGCGCTATCATGCATCTGAGAGGATTCACCTCTACTTGGTGGCACTTGGAGGAGTAGAAGCTCCACTTGGATATTGGGTCAATGTCTTGGGAGATGTTTTTGGAGAGGTTTAGAGCATGGTTTCTATCAGAACACTGGAGGCAATGACGAGTTGACGAGTTTCATGATCTACATTAGTTGGCTCTATCTGTTGAGCAATATGAATGTAGATTCTATGAACTCAAGCAGTATGTAGGTATTGGTGATGATGAGCCTATGTTGGTTCAGCACTTCATCAGGGGTTTAAATGCCCACATTAGTGGTGGAGTTAGAGTCTTTGAGCCAAAGACTATGGAAGTTGCAGTGCAGAAGGCTCGCATAGTGGAAGAGAATCTTGTTATGGCGTTAGGTGGTCATATAGGGGTATAGATTGGCAGTGCTCCTATAGCAGGTTTCAGTCCATGGGGTAGACAGGCACAAACAGGGGGTTCTTCTAGGAACCAACAGACACCCTCAAAGGGTGGGCAGTAGCAACAATGTACACCTCAAAAGAATAATAGTCCATAACCACAACAAGGTAATAGCCCATAGTTAGGAAAGGGTCGCAACTGGTGGCACAAAAAGTGCAATAGACAGGATCAACCTGCTCAAAGTGCTCAGTCTACTATCAGTAGAGGTAGTTTCTAGCAATCCAATGCACCTTCAGGTGGCAGAGGATTCGATAGAGGCATAGGTTGTTACTCGTGTGGACAGCAGGGACACATTGCTAGGTAGTGTCTGATGAGAGGTTCTTCTAGTTTTGGGCCTCAACCTACAGTTTCAAAGCCTACAGTGGGTGATGCAGGATGATCACATACAATGTATGCTGCGGTTAATGAACGGCAAGCTAATCATTAGAACACAGTGGTCGAGTCTTCAAGTAAGTTACATGGTGTTAATGTTTCCATTCTTTTTGATTCTGGAGCTACTGACTCCTTCATTTCACTGACCATCGTTGAGCGATGTGGTCTTGTGGTGGTAAAGCAAGGTGGTAAATGGTAGGTAGAATTCACCTATGGGGTGAAAGTAGCAGTAGAGAACCATGTACATAATTATGAACTTAAAATTGGTACGTTAACTACATTAGTAGATTTACATTTTACACTTTTAGGATCGTATGACATAGTTTTAGGTATGGATTGGTTAGCATCTCATCATGCTATGATTGACTGTCGACTTAAGATAGTTAGTTGCATTAATGATTTAGGCGCAAAAGTGGAAATCATAGGTATACAAAGACCTATCTCCTTGCGGATGATATCTGCTATGCAATTAAAGAGATGTCTTCGTCAGGGTTGTCAACTATTTGCAACAATAGTTACTGATTTGGAAGAAGGTGAGAGTCGAGAGATATCTCTTGATGATCATCCTATTCTTAGGGAATTCGTTGACATGTTTCCTAATGATATGCCTAGAATGCCACCAAAGAGGGATATTGATTTTAGAGTTGACCTAGTTCCAGGAGTAGAGCCTATATCTAGAGCTCCATATAGAATGATGACTCAAGAGTTAGAGGAACTTCGAATCCAATTAGAGGAATTATTAGAAAAGGGTTTCATTCATCCAAGTGTTTCCCCTGGGGGAGCACCTGTCATCTTTGTAAAGAAGAAGGATGGGTCACTTAGACTGTGCATTGACTATCGTCAAATGAACAAGGTTACGATTAAGAATCGTTATCCATTGCCTAGAATCAATGATCTTTGATTAGATCAAGGGAGCGAATGTGTTCTCTAAAATTGATTTGAAATCTGGTTATCATCAATTTCGAATTGCTGAAGTAGACATTCATAAAACTGCATTTCAAACTCATTATGGGCACTATGAATTCACAGTAGTACTATTTGGGTTAACGAACACACCATCAGTATTTATGAGTTTAATGTATGGTGTATTTCATACATACCTTGATCACTTTGTCCTTGTATTTCTTGATGATATTTTGATCTATTCGAGAAACTTGAAGGAGCATGAAGAACACTTGAGACATGTATTGTAGTGTTTAAGGGAAAATCAATTGTATGCGAACCTAAAGAAGTGTGACTTCTTTCAAACCAAGGTAAAATACCTTGGACATGTGATTTCTGGGAAGGGTATTGTTGTGGATCCTTCAAAGATTCAAGCTATTGTAGATTGGCCCGTGCCTACTAATGTAGGTGAAGTGCATAGTTTTATGGGTCTAGCTAGTTATTATAGGTAGTTTGTTGAGGGATTTTCTATAATTGGTCATCCTATTACTTCTCTTCAGAGGAAAGGGAAGAAGTTTGTTTGGATAGAGCAGTGTCAATTGGCTTTTCAGACACTTAAAGAAAAGTTGACTAATGCACTTATATTAATTGTTCCTGATCCTACTAAGGATTTTGTAGTTTGCACTGATGCATCGTTAGAGGACTTGGGAGTAGTTCTAATGCAAGATGGGCATGTGATTGCTTATGAGTCTCGCAAACTCAAGGATCATGAATTAAACTATCCCACTCATGATTTGGAACTTGCTGCAGTAGTGCATGCATTAGCTCGATGGAGGCATTTTTTATTGGGTCACCGTTTCGAACTTCATATTGATCACCATAGTCTACAATACATTTTTACACAACCTAACTTGAATGCTAGACAAAGATAGTGGATGGAGTTCTTGTGTGAATATGATTTTGAAGTGAAATATGTTCAAGGAAAAGAGAACGTAGTGGCTGATGCTCTTAGTCATTGTTGACATGAGATATCTGCTACTACTCTTAAAGTAGATTTGAGAGGTCAAATATTAACAACACTTCCTATTGATAGATTGTATCAGGAAGTGAGGTCGGAGATTGAATCTTGTAGATTTTTAGAAGGTCAATTTGCAGGGTATGTCCTTGAACCAGATGGTATATTATGACATTTAGGTCATATTTATGTACCACATTTTGAGGGTCTTCGTACATTGATTATGACTAAAGCACATCGAGCTCCATACTAAGCTCATCCTGGTGTTAAGAAAATGCATGCAGATCTTCAGCAATTGTATTTCTAGCCTGGTATGAAACGTGATATTGCTGACTATGTATCGAGATGTCGTGAATGCCAACGAGTCAAAGCTGAGCATCAACATCCTGCTGGATTATTGTAGCCGCATCTCATTCCTAAATGGAAATGGGATATTATATATGTTGACTTTATTGTAGGGTTACCTATGTCATCATGTTGACATGATGCCATTATGGTAACTGTTGACTGATTGACTAAGGTGGCTCATTTTTCACCAGTACGATCATCATACAATGCTTCATCCCTAGCTAGGATATTCATGGAGGACATTGTTAGATTGCATGGGATTCCTCGTAGGATTATTTCTGATAGAGATCTCGTATTTACATCAGCCCTATGGACTTCATTACAACATGCTCTAGGTACACAGTTGAACTTTAGTTCAGCATATCATCCTCAAACTGATGGTCAAACAGAGAGAGTTAATCAAATATTAGAGGATATGCTTAGAATGTACGTAATGGACCAACAGTCACGTTGGGAGGATTATCTGTATTTGGTAGAGTTTTCTTACAATAACGGATATCAGAGTTCCATAGGTATGCCAGGCATTATACGGTCATCTTGTCAAACTCCATTGAGTTGGGATCGACTTGAGGATAGAGTACTACTTGATCCTGAGATGCTTCATGATATGGAGCAATAGGTTGACCGTATTAGAGAACATTTGATAGCAGCACAAGATAGGCAAAAGAAGTATGTTGATATGCATAGGATAGAAAGATAGTTTGCAGTTGGTGATAGAGTGTTTCTTCGAGTGTGACCGCGAAAGAGTCCAATTTGTTATGGAAAAGGCTCTAAGCTTGTGCCTCATTTCATTGGGCCATTTGAGATCTTAGAGAGAATTGGTCCCGTGGTGTATCGACTCACCTTACCACCCAATTTGTCACGTATTCATGATGTTTTCCATGTATCAGTTCTTAGACCATATCATCTCGACATTTCTCATGTACTTGATTGGAATGCGTTATAGGTAGAGGATGGGTAGCTAGCTTTGGAGCCCATTGCCATTCTACAATGTCGGACGCTCGGTCTCAGGGGTTGAGAGATTGATCAGGTGAGGGTCCAATGGGATCCTAGCAATGAGGCTTCTGCTACTTGGGAGGATGCAACACGTATGAGGGAAATTTATCCCTATTTGTTTGCAGGTTTTTAGGAGCATGCCTGATCCTGGGGGGAGGATGTAGTACCCCTCCATTTATGCTTATGTTTTCTGTTGCATTTTTTCACACTGTTAGACTTTGGTACTTTAGTTTGGATATTTTGATCGCTGATTTTGAGCAACAGTGGATTCACTTTGTGATACGATGATATATTGTATGGTGATAATTGATTTCTGACATGCTTTGATATAGCATAGATGTTTTCCTTTAGATGTTATTGCTATATATATGCATATGATGGACTAACTTTTATTTAATTTGTCAGTCTAATGTGACATGTATTAGTGTGGAGAATAGAGTTGCATCACTTGCTTGCGAGTGCCCTGTGATGTCTGTGATTTTCTCCGCACGGTGTGTTTGTACAATGGATTATATATATATGCATGTTATTGGTTTGGTTGCAGGATTGCAGGTATATGACATCGACTCCACCTTGTTACTTAGGTCTAAGCGTGTCAAGACTCAACGAAAATGTTGATTGGGAGGTAGTAACATGGTTCATCCTAGTCTAGTCTTTAACCCAGTCACAGTACTTTGTTAGTTTTAGTTCGGAGTCATAGATTGTCTTGTTTGTTCCTATTTGGATTAATTGCTTTGAAAGGAAAATCTTGTCATTTTAATGATAGTTATTATTCTATAATTTACTGTTATTTAAATTAATTTTTAAATGTTAAAGAAATAAGTTTTACATGTTATTTAATTAATTAATTAGTTTGTTTGGTTAAATAATTTGATCATAGAGATTAAATTCATTTAATTAAATAAATTAATTGATTAAATTAAAATTGTTTTAAATGTGTGTGAATAGATTTAATTTTAAATTAATTTTTATTTGGGAAATGATATTTTTAATTGTTAAATAAATTTGCATTTTGAAAATTGAAAATTGAAAATTATTTTTAAAAGGCATGCAAATCTTGAAATAGAGAAAATGAAAGATTGTCAGGAAGTTGTTGGAAGATATTTGTTTCTTCTCGACATGTGTGCTAGTTGGAATTTATTGGTTTTGGTTGAGAAAATTCTCAGAGGATATCTGGGATTTGGGGAAATATAGAGGGGATCTTCTTCTTCACGGAGATTAAAAAAATTGGGTGTTGTTAAAATTTCTTTGAAAGAATTTTGTGATTTCCCTTTTTGGTATTGTTGTATATTTGTGGAAGTTCTCTGGTTTGGCATATTGGGAATTGGTGTTCGGGGAAGGTTTTCATCACCAGACAGATTTTTGAAGCTAAGGAAATAGGTATTTCCCTTGTGTTTTAATTTGTTGTTTTTCAAAAAAGAATGTCTAAGAAAAGAAAATTTCATTTTATTAAAATCCCTATACTTCTCGGAAAAAAAAAAGAAGGGGCTTCTGTATTTTTGTTTTGTAAGGATCTATTAGTTTCTAAAAATTTCCTTCTCTGTAGAAAATATATTTGAGTTAAATTAGTGAAGGGAAATCATTTAAATGGGTAAATGAATTTGGAAACCTCTGGGTAAATTAGTGTTGATTGGAAATATTTGTGCATATTTTCCAGTAAAACCCAGTAGAAATTTTTACAATTTCCCCATTGAAACCCTGTTGTTGAAAATTTAATTTCAAAATAACTCTGTAGGAATTTCTAAAATTCCCCATTTGAAAACTTTGTAGAATTTATATTCATATATAAATTGGAATGTGAAAATCTTATTTTCTTTTTAAGAATATTGAAAGGTTATGTACAGGCGAATTTGAGGTTTTTATTAAAAAAAAGAATGAATGAAAATTACCGTACGAATTTTATTTTATATAATATATTGTTGTGTTTTTATTATAATAGATTTTTTTTATAAAAATTATTAAGAGTCGAAGCTCTATAGGGGCTACCCACGGCTGACCTCGCAGGGGACGACAGTGAGGGCCAAGCCCAGCGCCGCCCTTGCGGGCAGCGTTCGGCTCAACCGCCATGGCTGAGCCCTGTGGGGAGGGCTGTGATGGCAGCCCTACCCACGACTGAGCTCTGTGGGCGGTTTGCGATGGCTGCCCTACCCACAACACAACCTGCGAGTGGCTGGGGGTTTTAAACCCTAACATATATAAGTTTGTATTATATGAAATTTTAATATGTGTTATTTTATTAATATAAAACTCAACAATTTAAATTATATTTTGTATAATTATTATATATTTATTTTTATATGTAATATATATTATATATTTATAATATATATTATATATATAAAATACGTATATAATATTTATAATTATATTAATTTTATGTTAAGAAAATTTTGAAATAAATACATATATTTGTGTTATAAATGAGTTATTTAAAAAGTAGTTTATTAAATGGTTAGATATAGACATTTAATAAACAAATTATAATAACCAGATATATGTACTTAGATTAATCTTTTATTTTTGAGATTATGTAGATTTTATTTTTATATATGGTTATGAAATTGGGCAAACTATAGATCTGATTTTCGTATTGCATGGAAGATGAATTAAATCTTAGATGAATAATTTTGGTACTTCAATTATTGCTTGAACTGGATTTAGTGAATCCAAATGTAGACTCTTTATTTTTTTTCAATTTGCTTTAAATCGTGTTTCTTTTTGGGCAAATTGGGAATGTCTTAGTTGTATATGTCTTCCAGACAAATTGTAAAAAACATGGGAGTTGTGATTGTTTTAGTAGAATTCTTCTGTTGGCTAAGGTTGGGTAAATGGTATTTGCATGGTGTTAGACACCTGATTTTATGAACATAGTCATTGATGTTCGTTATGAAAAGTGTAGTATTATATGTTGTATGTTTGTACACCTTGTCTACCTTAGTCAGGGAAACTTAGAATTCCTTTGTTATGTCTAGGGGAGTGGCTTTGTGTGAGGGCCGACACACAAAGTGGTGTCAGGATAACTTACAAAGAGTTAGTAAGTCAGTGATAACTAAACAGCACAATAGTTAGAATTAAAATCTTTAATAAGATGATTATGCCTCACTTATGGACTCTTGAGCTAGTTCAGTCTTGAGTATAAGATGAGAAGGCCTGGAATGGCAAATCGATATCTTGTTACCTTAAAAGATATTTGATTCTGCAATAGTTTGCAAATGGGGCCAGGTTTCGTAAGAGGTTACCAAGGTAACCAAGTTCGGGGCCAAAACCTAGGAAGAAACACCAGGGTAACCTTTGCAACGTTATGATGAAACTCCACCTAAAATAACAGTTAACCTTGTGTACTTAGCACAATTGATTGTCTTAAGTCTGGAAGCAATGTAACCATCAGTTAGTTATGTACTTGTGTCTAGGGTAAATAGGTTATGTCTAGGTAACCATATTACTATCTCCTAGCTTGGGGGGTGGACCTACGGGTACCACATGGTTTGGTGGAACGTGCACCTTACTCTGTTGGGTCCCTAGTTTGTGATCATGGCAACGAGAGCTTCATGGATGGAGAGCTCGTACTTAGACTTATATGTACTTTCTTTATTGCATTATTGGAAATCTTGTATTTGAACATCCCTCAATTGTTTATGAGAACATTTGTAAAATGTAAATTGTAACTATTATTGATCTACCTCATCAGATGAATGAGTATTGTAATATTATTTTAAATGCAATGTAAGAATCATATTTGTACTTTATACTATCTTGAATGGAATTCAAATGATATGCAATGTTTACTTTTAAGTTTATGATTAATTAAATATATGCAATGTGAAATACTAAAGTCGTCTATGGAAATTCAAGTAGTGTAACATCGCGTAACTTAGAGAATGTATGAAACTAATTAAGTTAATATTATTACTTTTAAAAAAAAAATTATTTCACTTTTATACACAATTGCAACATTCCTTAGGTTATAAGACAGGGCATTACAATCATGTTTAGTTTGATTATCACTCAATTGAAAGCACAAAATATGTAGAATACACTCATCAGATTTGAGAGATATAAAAACCCTAGAGTTAAGATGGGGAAGAGTAGACCTTGTTTCTTCCACTTGCAACACATTACCCAAAGATTCAAGGACTTGAGGGATAAACATTCACATCTAAGTAGAGATATTTTAGAATTCTAACCACCTTAACATATAATTGGCTAAAGGATTACATAGGGTAGAATCAAGGGTTCAAAGATGGACCTAAAAACAAAATTTCCCATATTCTAAAACTCTTTCTTTTAAAAATCTTGATTGCATACCATGATTTTTTTAAAGTTAATAAATATTTATGTATCATTCTATAGAAAGAAACATAGATGTTCATAGAACTTGGGAAACCACAAACAAAAAATCTAGAAATAAACATGACACACAAAAATATAAGTTCAAAGAATCACACCAATAACTCTTTGTGATTGTATTTTGTATAATTTTCTTCAGTGTTGGTGGGAGAAACCAGGTGGGAGAAACCATAACACAGTGATTTCAATCACTTTGCAACTCCATTATTGGTGACTCTATTGTTTGCTTGTGAGAATCACAAGTTGGAATGCATGCCTGTTGTTTGTAAGTGAGAATCACAGTTCAACACCTTGTATATGCTACGACATTTTTCATACATGTCTACCAAAGCATTTTATCAAACAGTTCATTGCCTTGCTGCTATGGGCTAAAATCCTAAAACAAGTTCTTTTGAACAAGCTATGTGAAAAAATTTATCAAAGCATAATATCAATAGCATAGACAAGGTAGTGAATTGTTTCAAAAAATGCCTCAAAGAATTGTGGTCTCATGGTGATGGAATGCCATGACAAATGCCTATGGCTATGGATTGTCATGGAATTCCATCTTTATGAGACTACATTTCTTTGAGGAATTTTTTCAAATATTTCATTGCCTTGCTATGCTATGAAATTTTTCATACATGACTACCAAAGCATTTTAACAAACAACTTAAACTCTTTCAATCTTTCTAAGGCAAGCTCTTGGGCATATTTTTATTACCTAGAATTATCCTTGAAAAAAAAAAAGAATAGAAAGCTCATTGTTGACAAAAGGCATATATGCAAGGATGCCAACATATTCCTCACTAGAATGAGAGTCCTCCATTTTTTCAAGAATCTTATCTAAAGTATCAAAATCATTCTCATAAATTTTTCTATTTTCTATTTTATTATTTACTACACAATCAAGGATGAAATTCTATTAGCTACAAGTCTATTAATATTCTTGAGAATTTTTAGGCCATTCCTTCTTTGATGACCATCCATTTTACATAGAAAACAAGCATTCAAACCTCTCAAAACTTCAATATCATGTTCAGTTTGATTATCAAAGCATAATAGAAATAGCATAGACAAGGCAGTGAACTATTTGGAAAAATGCCTCAAAGAATTGTGGTCTCATGGTGATGGAATGCCATGATGAATGCCTATGGCTATGGATTGTCATGGCATTCCATCTTCCTGAGACTAAATTTATTAGAGGCATTTTTTCAAATAGTTCATTGCCTTGCTATGCTACGAAATTTTTTGTACATGACTACCAAAGCATTTTATCAAACAATTCGCTGCCTTAATGCTATGGCTAAAAGCCTAAAACAGGTGCTTTCGAACAAGCTATGGATGCTTGGAAAAAAATTGTCTAAGAATAATAGTAAGCAATAGCATAGACAAGGTAATGAACTGTTTGAAAAAATGCCTCAATGCTAATGGAATGCCATGACAAACCATATACAAAGTAGTGAACTATTTGAAAAAATGCCTGAAAGAAATATGGTCTCATGGTGATGGCATAGAGAACTAGAACATCGATGCAACCACTCATCCTACCTTAAAACATACCAAAAGTATCCTAGCAATTAGACATATGAAGATTTAAGATGACTTAAACAATTTTTATTTCCAAAGCATAAACTTATGATGACTTAACCAGTCCTAGTACACACTCCCTCCTTGTTAACCACTTCGACATATGGAGTTTATCAGTGGACAACTGAACCACCTCACATATGCAACTGAATTATGTCTATTAGTGTTCTAGCGATGAAATGATAGATTAATCATAATGTCACCTTGGGATCACATCACCATGAAAGAACTTTATCCAACATCCTTATGAGTGCTGGTACCACCAAATAGGTATTTTTTAGATCTATCTTCCTCAAGTGAGGGAAATTCAGGAGGAGAAGAGGAAAGCAAGACATGTAGTAGGTCTAAAAGAGGGAGATCAACTAGAGGTCAAAAGATTAGAAGAAAATTTCGTAAACACATGGAATTTTTTCTTATTGAAGGGGTGTCATGTTGTTATGATGATGAGAGCATAGGCGACATCGAGGTGCCCTTGAGGTACAAACATTTACAGACACAATGGGTACCCAGGGAACTTCCTCCAATAAACACTAATTTTTGTGTCAACGAGATGATATATTGCATAAAACCATTATCATTACATGGTTTGGGCCTATTTTGTATGGATGGCATAAAGGTCTGTTGTGACAAAGTTACTAAATTGATGGAGTATGTCAAGCTCTGTTACAGTTAGAAAGATTGGATGCAACTAGTTCAGTATACATGAAGTATGAGTAAGTATGCATTACATCAAATTATATACAACTAAAAGATAAGGATCAAAATAAAGGAGTGGCTATGTACATTGACGAAAGGCAAAAAGCATCAAGGAATATTGCAGGGTTTATAAACAGTACACAACCTGGGTAAAAAAAAAGAAACCCAATTGCATATTCGAGGCATGTGATGGAAACCGTGTATTCATATGTGCGATAAAATAAATAACTATAGGGGAAGAGTTTCTAACCAATTACAATTTGAATTGCTTTGATACAAACACAGTTACTATGGGGGTGGTACGTACTATATACCATTTTACCTAACCTCCAATTAATGACTTCAATATACCATTTTATTATTATGTTTTTTTTGTAAGTCTATTGGTTTCATTTCAGTAATGTTTTTTTATATTTAATTTTTGTCACAGCGGGACATTGATCATATGGGGAAGGCTCCAACCCAAACCACAGATTGCGATGCATCTTCAGGTGCTTCTACCAGATAGGTGTACCTCATTGTTATTGTACAAATTAGATACGACCAAAATATTTTATTATTATGTTTTTTTCATAATTTTATTGGATTAATTTTGATAATGTTTTTAATATTCTTGTTGCAATTGACTAATTGGTGAAAGGCACTAGTAGTAGAGGAGAGCATCCATAGGGTCGAGGTGCAGTCACTATTATTGGATGATGACATCGCATATTCAACAAACCCTCTCGATATGATAATGAAGACACAAAAAAATGCAATGAAGAAATCCTTCAATTGTTATTCATAGTGGCTCAAACAAATGAGATAAGAGAGAGAGTTAAAATATTGATTGAGAGACTAAAAAACTTGCAAGTAAGTTGTCATGAGGTCTTTAATTATAAGTTCATTCATGGTTTTAAAATTTGTACTCTTTTATGTCATGAACTAAATATGTGTTGTTTCTATAAGATTTTTTGCATCCTCATGATGCTGCTGTGCATGATCAGGGTACTACAAGTGCTACCCACGAAGTAGGGGTTGGTACAAGTGTCCATCCTAATTTTCTTGCACATACATCAGATCATCCGACCCCATCATCTATGTCTATATTGTCGACTAAAATGTTGACAACATATAGCATGCAGGGATTGGGTGGTACTCGTGATGTAGAGGCCACTAGTAATGGTGATATTTTAGCAACATTTCTTGGATCTTCCTATATTACTAGTATGGGAACACTTCCAATCACATTTGTGGTGACCGAGGATTTTGTTCCCATAAAGATAGAGAATGTCGCAAGTAATTTAAAATGTTTTAATTATTATTATATATAATCCAATTGAAATTTACTTATTGATCACTCTTTTTAGACTAATGATCCCATGATCATTTTGTAGGAAATGATATTTTTTATAAACATCTAGGTGATATAACATTGGAGCTCTTTAGGCCCACCATATGTATAGGGTGGAATACCCAAAATCAAGATTTAAAGGATGAGCTCATTAATCGTTTAGTTGTGTTATTCAGTGATAAAACATTCAACCGAACCAAGGTCCTTAAGAAAGCTGGTACATATCTAAAGTATGTAAGGGACCAATATAGGTCACATTTAGAGAAGAACAAAAAATACGAGCATCCCCTTATGATTCTAGAGAGGGAGTGGAAGGACCTAGTGTCGGATGGAAAGGAGAAAGCTAAGATGAAAAAAATGAAAGACACCACCGAGCCAAGGAAGGTATGTGATACTATCAACAATGTAATTATATATTGATTACTCTTTCTTTTTACATAATCTAATGTCTTTCAAAATTTTCATAGGTTGCCCAACACATCAAAGGAAACAAAGGAAAGACTAGAAAAGCATGGGAAGCACAAACTTGGCTCTAGTGGTTATATGAAATTACCCACATGAATTGTAAGTATCAATAAATGAAATATTGCATTCAAATATTAAATTGCAAACAATTTTGGTTTTATCACACCATAGAAGCAAAATTCATGATCTTATGCAGAAATGCAGGGCTTTGAATTTAACAAAGTGCCCACAGAAGAGGAAATGAAGATTGCCTTCCAGCATGGCTATGAAGCCATGGTTGAATGCCTAAGAGTCTTGACTAGGAAAACACAATCTTCCAATGCATCTGACACATAGGTAAATAAACTCAATAAATTTTATTTAAAATTGAATACTTGTGCAATCTATTCAATATTAATTTCCACTGCACATGACATTGGAATGCATCCTAGTGAGGGTGGAGCACAATCTACAGATGAAGGTCATGGTGTGTATCCCAGTACTGGATGTATTCATGTGCTATACAAAACATAATATGGATTAATACAATTAAACATATTTAATTGCAATTGGTGTATTAATTAATGTAACCTTTCGTATTTGAAATTTAGAGCATGTAGAGCCTGATCAAGATGTTGAGCATGATCAGGCTAGAGAAGATCAAGAACACGATGTGGCCCCATTAGGTAAAGAGGACCACTCTAATGTTCTTTTAAACATATTTAATTGTAATTGGTGTATTAATTAATGTAATCTTTTGTGTTTCAACTCCAGATCAGGATTTAGAGGGTGTTCAACATGTTGAGCATGAGGCTATAAGACAAGATTAGGAACATGATGTTGCCCCATCAGGTAAAGAGAACCACTCTAATATTTTTTTAATTAATAAAATACTTGTAAAAATAATAAAAAAATATCAATTTAACATTTCTTTGTTACTGCAGTAGACCCCCCTTGCAGTGGCCTCCACATTGTGATCAGTACATGAGTAGGCGTACATTAAGATCACGAGCAGAGGGCAGAACAACTGAAGGGGGGACGGATGATTTAGAAAGTGATACTCCACTTCAGCCTTTTTTAGCTTCAAAAAAGAAACAAAAAAAAAGTGATTGTAATCATATTATGACAACCATATTTTTGATGATATGTAAAAACTGAATGAATGAATATTATATGTTATTAATGGATGAATGAATGAAAGTGAATATGTTAATGAATGAATGTTAAATGTTAATGAATGAATGTTATATGTTATTAATGGATGAATGAATGAATGTTATATGATCGGGTATGGGGAATTGAGAGTGATGTGAGGGCGGGCCAAATGAGCTTCCTACTGTCATGTGGTTGGTCCTGTTAAGTAGAGAATAATAAACTATTCTTGAAAAAAAGAGAAACTCAATCCAAATACATCCATGTATCTTTTTAATTCCTCTATCTTTCATCAATCTCTTTACTATTTGAACCTCGTACAAATGTTTTACATGAAGAACCCATTATTGTGAAATGTCAGGTATGTGCAAGATCATGATGGGCCAAAAAGTGGCAATATGATGGGTATGTGGCTGATGACATTTTTTTTACCCAAAATTGATGAAACGAAAAGGATTTTAAAGGAGATTCTCAACTTTCCACCAATATAAATTATCTTTACTTTGAATTTAATAAGTAATTATTATTGATTTTCTATTCAAATTATGACTAAAGTCTTGATTGATAAGTGATTGAAAAAATCTATAGCTTTCAAATGGTATCACATTTTTGAATCCAAAACATGTGTCCACATTCTATGCTATACTATGGATTAAAAAATAAATTGAATTTCATGAATTTTTTTGACCAAGCTTATGGTGGTCGACATATGAGTTTTTATATTTTTAAAATGTTGTAATAAAAATTTCATAATTAATTATTTACTTAGAAAAAAATTACAAAAAATATGCATCACATTGGGACATGAGTCCTCTACTTATTTCTAAAATATTATCATTTTATTGTGGTTAGGGTGGTTGACAGACACCTACTTATTTTTTCCCTGAAATTTAAGTACCACTGCATTGAAATTTCAAATTTTCACCAAATAGTTTTTTTCTCTAAAAAAACCTAGTAGTTTAGAAACTACATTGAATTTGCTACAGATTATATTCTTACATAGTTTTGAAATAATATAGATAACTTATTCAAATTTTTACGTCAAGTTGCCTAACTCTAATTTTTCTGAATTTTTTGCCACTTAAAGGCCTGTTTAATTTTTTACTACTTAAGGGCCTATTTTTTCCATGATGATCTTGCACATACCCTATCTCTCATTGAGTAAACTAAATCCATGCTCTACATCATAATTTCAAGTTGTTTCCATTCCAATGTTATGAGTTTAGTTTGTTTGTATGGATTTGTATGAATACCATATTATGTTTTGTGTGGATTTGGTTTCAAAGCTCTGCTTCTTTTGTTTTTAGTGTGACATAACTCTAAAATTTGAATTTTTGTATGTAAAAAGATAGTGGAAAAATTGATAGCTATAAAGGTTTTAGAGGCTTGATTGAGATAGATACACATATATTTGGATCTTGTTGTTGATGGAAGGCTTCCACTTAACCATGAAATTTTGCACCATCCACAGGTATGCAAAAATTTCTCTACGTACATTCATTCAACTTACTATCTTCCTTACCAAAATCCACCCTTGTTAAGGCACAACCATAACTAGGCGATGCAAAGTCAAGGTGGAGGAGACTCAAAGAAATTGGATTTTAGTAGAGGAAAAAGGTAGACCATTTTATAAAGAAACCATGGAGTGTAGATAAAAGTTTAAAAGGGCAGTCCAGTATGAATAAAATTATGGATAGTGAAACATGTACTTCCCTTAATATATTGAAATAAAGGATAGTCATAAGTCCTTATGACTATCATAAAGGGCATTCAAATGTAACAAAATACAAGTCTTTCCATTTCTTATTCTCCATGTCTCATATTGCTAGGACTAGAGGATTTATTTCCAATTTCTCATATACGAGAATACACCTATGGCTCAGATGCATTCCTTTGTATAAATTGGAAGGTATAAGATGTAGAAAATGCATATAGATATTACTTCCTTTACTTGAATTCTACACCTTGATGGATGGATGAGTTTTCTTTTAGATTCTATACTTACTAAATTATCTATTCTAGTAATTTTGGAATGCCCAAAAGGATAGTCATTCCAAACGGTCTAAAGAGGGGAAGAAGTATGTGATAATTTTGGTCATAGGTAGAAGGAAATGTAGCAAGAAGGAGAATCAAAGGAATTCTAATGATAGTCAAGCCACAATGTACATGGAATAGTGGGCAATACTTTCAAATTAGTAGTCCTAAGTTCACATGGAACAAAGGATATAACCTTGAAATATACCATAAGGGAAGTCAATTTTAAAGTGATCATTGTCATAGGTATGCAGATCATAGAGGATCACTATCATTCAAGAGGAGATCATAGTCATAAAAAGAAGATCATAGCTAGCTGTATGAAAATTAAGTGTAGTTTAAAATCCATGAGGATAGTCTTACATAAGGGAGGCATAAAATAGTTGAAAACAATCATTATGAGCATTGAGAATGCAAGAAAAGGAGGCACAAAGAAATACAATATAAAACATTCCAAGGGAAGTCATGTATTAAGGAGAGACAATTATGGTTCACGGTTAGGTAGGGTCTTGGAGAAAGCTTATTTAAGAAAAAAGTCAAAGGAACAATCAATGTATAACTAAGTTATGAGGGTAGTTTGGAGGAATTTTTAGAAGATTGTTATAAAGGATTTTAACTATAGCATTATACAAAGACTTGGAAAAAATTTAATGTGGCTCTCATATTGAAATAAATCCCATAATTTTTAGTCTAAGGAATATCAAATGAACTATGATAGTGACTATGAAGCCTTGAGAAGCAAAGAAGACAATCACTAGAAAATTCAAATAGGTTGTTCTGAGGAATATATTAAATTGACAAGAGCTTGTGGCAGTCACCTTTGTATGTACAATCCACCACATGCATAAACCAGTGATTTATGATAGTAGGTAAGGTTCCTATATGGTTGACAGAGGACAATTCTTTAAAGAAGGACACTACCATATGCTTGGTAAATATTTTAAGTGCTTAAACAAAGGAATTGTGAACAACACCATGACTGTGATCATTGAAAGCCAAATGCACAATTTTGAAGGAGGTAGAGGTATATAAAGCATAACAATCATACCTTGAAAATGATAGTGTTTGACTATCAAGGGCAACAAGAGTAAATGAAGCTTGATAAAAACATTGTTATGATAGTCAAGCATAAGCTATTTATGAATTTTCATAAGTTAAATGGCAAGAGTAATTCAAGACACCTTGCAAGGGAAAAAGTACACAAAGGACAATAGGTTCTTGACATTATGAGGGCAATATTTTTAATGAATACATGGAAGACCTTCAAATGGTAGTCAAGGATAAGGTTAAAGGATAATTAAAAGTTTCCAAGAGAGAGGTTTATATTTATGAATGACCTTACATAGTTGACATGGACAATGCCATGAGTAAAAAATATGACCAATGAAATTCTATGACTAGCCTATTAGATACATAGATAGCTAAAGGAGCATGTTAAGAAAACACTTGATCATGCACAAACCATGATAAGTACAGTCACCTTGAATACAACCCACCATGTACACAATAAAGACAAAGCCAATGCCAACTCATTCACCTGGACAGTTAAAGGGACAACATTGAGTATAGAGTTATCAATGTGACAGTCATGAAGGGCTAGAACTTTTTCTTATCAAATTTATTCCATCACTGTGTAGAGTGCCATGGACAAAAGGGCAACAAGTTTGTTAAGGAATAATCATTAAATAACAATAGACATTATAGATAGGATAGTCATAATGATAGATGGGAAAACCATCTTTCAAAAGGGTAGACATCATTAGCATATCCTACAATCATTGTATTCCAAGAGATGACATGATGGATGTCCATACCCTGTTCCAAAGTTCACCCAACATGATGATCTATGATGTAGATACTTTTTTTCAAAAAAAAAATTACACAACTTCATCAAACTTTCGATGAAAACCATCGACGAAATACAAAAAAGTCCAACACAATTGTTGTACCTCCAACAAAAGATAGCAGTGCCTAATTGTCAACATTTCGATGAAATTCATCGACAAAAGTTTTCGACGAATAGAAATTTTTGTCACAATTTTGATGAAAACATGATCCCTTGACAATTGATGAAGTTAGGTTGATATTTCAATGTTTTTAGAGTCTTTTGAAAGTTTGATGAAAAAGCTCTGACAAAAATTGGTTCAGTGTTTCATCAGTATTCTAACAATCTTTTGTTGAAAATTCAACAATTTTTTGTTGAAAATTGAACCCAAATACTGTAGTGTTTAACCAAAGGAGACATTGCATGCTCACTTTCCACATGTGATAATTGTGGGGTGTTAGGACTTTGAAACTTGTGTCAGCCATTACAGAAAGAAACAAGGTACAAGAAAAAAATATTTGAAGGAAATTGTTGTGAAGTCTCTGATATATCAAATTGCATCTAAAATGAAGTCCCTCAATGCAAAAAAAATTCCTACAAAATTCAGGATATCCAAGTAATGATGAAAATGCTCAAAAATGGAAAACAACCAAATCAAATCACCTAGTGCTAAAACTAAATGAAACGAAAGGACTGATGAAAAATACATTGTCATACCTTCTTGATGTCAGTGGAATGATTGATTTTTAACAATATGATGAGGAGATATTGCCTTTTGAGTCCAAATTAGGGTTTTCACTTCAATTGACTATAGATTTTTATAGTAGCATAATTTTGGAAAATAGATGGCACCATAGGAAAGTACACTGCAACAGGTATTTCCAACCATATCTCATTTTTTGAATTTCAAAATCATGGTCAAAAGTTATGGCCCTTGAAAGATCACTGCCCTTTTAAGGGTTGGAAAACTAACTAGGTGCAAAAAATTAACACAAGGGGCTAAAAAAAATCGGCCCTTGATCACTGATATGACTGTGGGCTATATAGTTGCAAAGAAATACCCCTCCTGAGAGCGGTGTTGGGGCTAAGCAACCTAGGCAAAGCACTGTTTTGAAGGGTGGTGACACCTCCTATGGTGGATCCCTTGGTCTTCAATGAAACTGTGGGTCAAGGATTTGATCGAGGTCATTGTTAGAGTAATAAGGCATCTCACTTAATTAATTTAATCGTATTGGTTAATTAATTAAGTCACTTATTACTTTAGGTTTACTTAAGCTAAACTTAGGCACATTAATAATTAATTATATTTATTAATTATTAAGTGTGCACACTAAGGTTTTCCTTTTTAGGTTTTCTTTAGGGTTTTCATGATCTCCTTCATAAGGATTGATCTCATTGTAAATCATTACATTATTCAATAATCATATTTTGGTTTTTCTTGTACATATTTTCTCTAAGGTTTACAGAACATCTTCATTGTTTTGGATATTTGGTGCACGTGATAGGTGATTGCATGTAGGTGATTCTTGGGGACTATGAAGTTGGATTGCTCAACTTGTACATGGTATCAAAACTCCAAATCTGTGGCTTCATATTCGTGATTTGAAGATATTCTATCACAACATCTTTTTCTGTGCAAGGGTTTCAAGCCAGGCTAATTTCTTGTGGATTTGGGGGTTGCCTAAATTTTTGGGCATTTTTGGAAAAAATGGACCTTGCCATTGAGTTTGCAGCACCCAAAAACCCCAATTTTCATATAAAATTTGTCCATTTTGGACACAATTGAACTAGAAGCAAAAAAAAAATTTCCCTAAGGCCATATAGCCCTAGGGCACAGATCGAGGCATTTTAAAAAAAAAACAACAAAAATAAAATAAAAATCAAAGTTTTTTAATTCAAAAATTATGCGGCCAGTGTAAAAGCCTCCCACCACCACTTCTCTGCATGGCAGCTTCCCATCTGCCACCCCAAGCACCGGACTTCAACTCTGCCACCCTTTGCATCACCGAGCTTTAATATGCATAGCTCCCGGTCATATCAGGCCCTAACCTAGCCCAACCAACAGTTTACTATAGACTATGGTCACATGCGTAACTAGGGGCCCATGGATTTAGCCCCTTATTCTAGCAACTGGTCTTGCATAGGACCAGGTGTCTTTCTTTTTAGCCCTTGAGGCTCTGGAGGCTTATTGGGTAGATTTGGAGTGTTTATGAAATCAGCTATAACTTTTTCATACATTGTCCATTTTTTGAAAATGAGATATCACTGGAAAGCTAATTCAGTGCCAGATCTAGTGGTGCTAGTATTATTTTTTGGTTTTCATTTTTTGATTCCTTTTTCACCTATCAAAGTCCAAAGTTGTTGTTTTCACTCTGGGAGGCGTAACTTTTGCGTCCTGACTCTATTTTGTAAAAACAAATAGGTGTTGGAAAGCTAGTTTAGTGCTATACATAAATCTTAGATGTATTTTTTTAGATTTTTTTATCAAGTATCTGATATTATTGTTTGATCTGAGCCTTTATCTTTTCAGTGATTTTCTTAGGAAGTGTGTAATCAGGCTATTTTTTTGAGATCAACAAGCATTGTTTTTTCATTTGAGATTATATATTGCTATTTTTTGTCATGGATAAACATACTATTGCACCCCTTACTCCATTCAACTATTTTGGTTGGAAAAACCAAAAGGAGATTCATTTGAAACACAAAGGGTTGTACAAGGTAAACATGGGTACAAAAATTGAACCTACAGGTGCTACTGAAAAGAGAAAATGGTTTGATAGGTGTGATGAAGTTTATGGTACATTATGTCTATCTCTTTCATTTGACCTTCTTTTTCATATTGATTCTTGCATTACACCCCTTGAGGTCTAGACTACTTTGGAGTATTTGTTTGGGAAGCAGGATACTATGAGAGGGTTTCAGTTAGAGAATGAGCTTATTGGCTAAAATCCTAGGGATTTTGACAACATCCAAGAGTTTTTCACCAAGCTCAAGTCTCTTAGAGTACAGTTGTCACAGTGTGGTGTTCAAAAGGAAGACTCTTATCTGATATTTTCCATTATTTCTAAGCTTGGACCAAATTATTCAATTTTTGTATCTACCTTTTATGCCACTAGGGATGTACTTGGTACTAGATTTACTATGCCTTCTTTTGATGATTTTGCATCTTCTATCACTCGAGAGTAGGCCAAGTTGGATAGCATGGGAAAGTTGAAGCCCTCTTCATCACATGCACTGATTTCATCTCAAGATCCCATAGAGCAGAAGGATTCTATAGGAAAAGGAAAGAAATAGAAACAAAAAGATTACAAACCCCATGAGAAATAGAAGGAATCCTTAGATTCATTCTCCTCTTCTAAGGGGAATATAGTTGTTACAAGAAGGAAATTGATGAGCTAAAGCATCTTCTTCAGAAACATCAGATTGATTTTCCTTCTCGAATGTTTGCATCATCTCCTTCCCCTCATTCTTCTTCTTCTTTAAAGCGACATGATAGGGGAACACCTAGTTTACATACTTCATCAGATATGAAGAGACATGCACTTTGTGCTACTTCAAGTTTAGGATTAGGGAGTTGGCTTCTAGATTTAGGAGCATCTCATCATATGGCATCTTCACAGTCTAGATGTTCACTTCCTTTGAGCCTTACACTATGTCTCCCATTTTGATGGGAAACAACACTTGCATGAGTGTTACAAGGAAGGGGTCTATTATTTTTGGGGACAACTCCTTTCAGGATGTCTTCTGTGTCCCTCACTTGAAAAACAACCTTCTTTCCATCTATCAAATCACACATGGAAGAACTAGGAGATCTGTGGAGTTCACACCTAATTTGGTTATCATCAAAGACTTGGAGAGTAGAGTAGTTATTGCTACTGGGATAGTGGATCACTCATCTTAGTTGTATTCCTTTATCAATTTTGCTACTGATGGTGCTTCTGTTCCTACAGTTGTTCCTCACACTTCTAGTGTGCATCATCATTTAGAGGAGATATTTTGCTTCTTGAACATTGGTGTTCTCACCTCAAATCCTATTCTCAAGCCTTCCATCTCTTCCACCTCCTGTTGCTATTTTTGTGGCTATTGATGTGGCTTCTTCTATTTCATTGCAGTAGGATCGTGTTGATCATTCATCTTTGGAGGTTTCTATTCCATCTTCACCTACTTTGACTTCTTCATTTGTTGAGGTCACAACTACTTTTGTGGAGACATCTTGGGCTCCACCTACTTCACCTTCAGAGATTACATTCATTCAGCCTCTTTCCTCTCACTTCTTTCAAGAGATACAGTTTCTTCAGTTTTTTTGGAGCTACTTCATTATTGGGGGGGATATGTGGTCTCTTGTTTCCTCTCTTCTTGGGGGGTTCATTTATGTATCTTTATGATGGACGGTGTACTTGGGGGGTCTTATGGAGTCCTCCATATTTCATCACTTAATTATTTTTTGCATTCTATTTTGGGGAGGAGTTTTGTTCCCATGCAGTTTTCTCCTTTATCCCATTTGATTTAGTTTGCATTCTATTTGTACATGGGTAACTAATCAGGCCTTGTTGTCAAGACCCATCTTTGCTTTCATGCACCTTTTTCTAGTGTTTTAGCTACTCCCTAAGTTCATCTTAAGGGGGGGTGCTAGAGTAATAAGGCATCTCACTTAATTAACTTAATCATATTGGTTAATTAATTAAGTCACTTTTTACTTTAGGTTTACTTTTAAGCTAAAATTAGGAACATTAATAATTAATTATATTTATTAATTATTAAGTGTGCACACTAGGTTTTTCCCTTTTAGGTTTTCTTTAGGGTTTTCATGATCTCCTTCATAAGGATTGATCTCATTGTAAATCATTACATTATTCAATATTCATATTCTAGTTTTGCTTGCACATATTTTCTCTGAGGTTTAAAGAACATCTTCTTCATTGTTCTGGATATTTGTTGCATGTGATAGGTGATTGCATGTAGGTGATTCTTGGGGACTTGCTCAACTTCTACAGTCATCAACATAGTGGACAAATTTGGTGGGAAAAATGTGGACCCGATGACAGAGAAGGCAAGACAGGCATGAGCCAGATGGGGCAGTGATGGTAGACAGATGGAATAGCCCAAGTGGCCAACAATGATGTACCCTCACCCTACAGAAAAAAATGAATGTGCTGACTGAAATCTGAAGACTGTGATGAAATCGGCGAAAATTCTTGAATAATGCCAAAAAATGGCAACTCAAAAATATTTTAAAAAGCCAATTATATATTATGCAAAAAATCAAACCCATATAAAAAGTGGATGGAGAAATATTATAAAACCCTTATAATGCCAACCAAAAATTAAAATGATAGTCACCCAAATAAATAACTTTTTCTTCCCAACTATAGAGAATAGCCCAAATATATTCTTTTTGAATAAATATGGCCTGCTGATATAAAAACATTTGCCACAAGGTATAATAGCATGTAAATTGATTTTTTTTACTATAGATCATACTTGAAAATGGTACAATTAGCAAACCCTAGAAAAATACCTCTAATGGCCCTCCCAGTTAGATATCTCAAATTTGACAAATAGGCAGGCGATCTTTAGGTTTTGAGGCCTTCTGAGCATAATGGAGAGGTCAGAGAGAGCCTAATCTACACCAAATATCAGCTTGGTCCTTGGGTAGAGCCAAATAGCCTGTAAAGAAAAACCTTCAATCCTGTAATAAATCTCTCTAGCCCAACTTCCTTGATCCTGAGATGAACCTTGAATGGAAAAGCTCTAATACCATGTTGAAATAATGGATGTACAATGTCCTTATGAAGTTGTAGCCTTCAAGAGGACTTTTTACAAGAAGAATTGACCCACACATAAAGTGTTGCAACTTAGGGATGCAAATTGAGATTCTATTATGAGATGATTTACAAATGTACATATGCCCTAAATATATAGGCAAGAGTGAAATCTAGAATGGATTATGATGTTGCTAAGTGTCTTTATTAAACATGTGACATGTAAACCCTAACTAAGTACCTAGGGAATGATGAATTGGTTGAGATAAGTTCTAGATGATAAATTCTAGAAGGAATCTTATCTCCTAAATACATGGAAAGGATTATGACCCCATTATTAACTAATACCTAGTAAATGCATACTAGGAATTAATTAAATATTATGCCTAAGTAAACTTGTGCTAGTGTAATTAAATAATAAAATACACCAACACATACAATATTTTCAATTTGTCCCAAGCTTCGTGAGAATTCTTACATGATTCAATTTGAAAAAAAAATCTTGAGAAAATAGTCTACAAAGACATCCAAGAGCTTTGGTATGTTCAATCCTCCATTTTATCTTTTTATATGCATCTATAGATAGGTTTCAAGATAAAATATAGTTTTTGGTACAAAATGAGATCAATCTAATCATACCATTGAAAAGTAAACAAAAAATTATGCACTTTCAAAAAAAATTATGCCCAAAAATGTTACCGTAGGAGCAAGATATGAGCTCTTGAAGCTCCCTAAATGAGGATGAAGTAGCAACACCTATGAGAATCTAAATTTTCTAGAAAAACTAGGCATCAAAATTAAAATCTAATTCCACCACTATGAAGAGCGCAAAAAATTAGCCCAATAAAAAAATTGTCCCAAAAAAGGAGTCAAAATGAGCAAGTTATGGGGCTTCAAACTTGGATTGTAAAATAAAAAATGTCAATGGTGAGGGAGGGAAAAATTCAAAGGTTGTGTTGATATTAGCACTAACATATTGCTAATCCAAGCACTACGCTAGTTTAAATTTAACTGTTTCTAGGTCGTCACCGCCATAGTCATCCTGGGTTAATTTGACGACTTTGAAGCCATCATTGGTCATTATACTAGAATATTCAATGTGAATATTCTCTTGTAGAATATTCTATTTGTAATGGAATCTTTCAGTTTCTTTGCTTGATTTAGAAGAATTTTGCTGATTTAATTTTTTTTTGTTAGTTTTATTATGAGCATATCATAGATTTAAACAACTGGTGGTTTTTATTGGCCATTGGGAAGAATTTCAGTGAGGTAGAGTGGGGCATGTGTGGCCTTCTATGGTGAGGCCATGTGGCTTATGTAGGGGCTCACGAGTACCCTATACCCTACTGTGCACATAAAATAAGCCTGAAGAGTATAATTTTTTTGCAGAAAGATTTTTCCCTTTGGCGGTTTTGAAGAAAACCTTTCTTATATATAGTCGATAAAATATATTTTTTATAAAAAATTCAAAAAATTAACTCACTAATTTTTTTTTGAAAATCATACCATCGTAATTAATTGTGACATGGGGGGGTCGTATGACTCCCTAGGCAAACAATTTTTTCCTTAGCAAACAACTACTCTAAATTCGATGAATTGACAGTCGATCTTAGGGTTTTTGGGCCTTCTGGATGTGATGGAAGGTTAGATTTGACCCAAAATGCTCCAAAAATGTAGCTACCTTTTGGATCTAGCAATCACTCTTCAACTTCAAGCCCTCATATATTTGGCCTCATTTGTCCAATTTGGATGAAGTGAAAGGAAAAATTGACTTTCTCAAACCTCTCAAACTCAATGGTGAGCTCATATTTGCACCAACAAGCTCTGATTTGAACCTACAATAAAGAGCCACAAAGAGGAACCCCTCCCCCCCCAAATCTGGTATTTCTATCAAGTTTTTTTAATTCTCCAGATCATCATACAATGCAAGAGAAGAGCATACTCAGCTTTTCAAGATTTACCATCTCTCAACAAATGGCTAACCAAAGGCACTCAACCTATTCTGATACCATGTTAGAATTGGCTATGGAGAAATCCTACCAGAATCTAGAGGAAAAATGGAAAGAAGAAAGAGAGAAGATCAATATGCAAAGAATAAGATGCATTCTTATCAATTATGATTCAATGTTGTTGTGTACAATGTATGAGAGGTCCCTTGGTTATATAGCCAAGGTGAGACATAAGATGTCACAAGATTATGAAAAGTGTCTTAATCATATGACATGAGACAACTTATCACAACTACCTAGGTCACATGTGTTAGAAGTCAAAAGATAAGATAACAACTAATCACAACTAACACCTTCTAGAAAGATTCCTTCCTAGGACCTAAGTAAACTTAACATGTAAATAAGTCCCCTAAGTCCCCTACTAATGAATTAACCAGGTACAAGACTTTATTTACACCAATAGGCATCCCTTTATATACAAAGGGAGATTTTAAAGACTTTAGGGTGTCAAATATGACATAGTTGAAGGTGTGCTTTTGAAAGAAAATTTGATGGAATTTTCCTTTTTCATGTGGATAAAGAGAAAGAAGAAAATTTCTTAGATGAGTTTTGCAACAGCCCCACAAGTGACCATTTTCTCAGCAATGAACACTACCTTGAAGATAATATGTGCTACGTACTTCTAACCTGCTCTATTCATCAATCACTATAGTTTCTTCAAAAGATGCTAGAAATGTTAGTTCTTCAATAAGAAACACAAGAATCTTTCCATGACCCTATGTCCAATCATGGTTGATGAGCCATTTGCATAGTGAGGCCTAGACTTCATTGGGATGATCAACCCAATTTCTAGTTTAGGACACAAATGAATCTTAACTACAATAGATTATTTTACTAAATGGACAGAGGCAGTAGCATTGAAGAACACCATTGAATTTTTTTTGTGAATTTCCCCAAAGAATTAGTGGCAAGTTTTGGCTCTCCCAAAACCATCATTTTTGATAATGCATAGACCTTTTTAGGATCCAAGATGTCTAAAGTTACATTAAAGCATGGACTCTTTCTTAAGAATTCATTGAACTACTATCCATAATGGAATAGAATCATAGATTCCAAAAACAAGAATCTAATCCAATTGATCAAGTGGAAAGGTGTAGATCACTAGAAAGAATGGAATAGGCACTTACAAATATCATTATGGGCTTATCAAATTACTGTCAAGCACATTTTGAAAGCATTTCCATATGAATTGGTCTATGGAAAGAATGTAATGTTTCCCATCTCTATTGAGATCCAAGTGCAACAACTGCTTAAGCCCCTAGAAGTGGAGGAGAATGGTGGCATGTAAGCAAGGTTGGTAGAATTTCCTAATATCCAAGAATCTTGAGAGATGGCTGATGATGACTTGAAAAATTTCCAAAAAAATTTCAAGCGATGATTTGATAATAAGGCATCTAACCCTATGTTTAGAGAAGGTGAGTTGGTTTTAAAATAAAATGAGCACATTGTTTAGCCCAATCAGCATGCAAAAATTGATGCTTTATGGGTGAGACCATTTCATGTTTCCAAATGTAGAGAGATTAATTATTTTGAGTTAGAAGAATTATAAGGAAACACCCTCAAGATTTTAGTGAATAGGATCCATTTAATTTTTTTAATTAATTCCTCATCTCTTATGAGAGTTTTCTTTATAAATTATGTGAATTTTATAAATTTTGTACCATATGTAAAAATTATAAAGTGAAAATTTTCTTGAGGAGATTACACACAATATGTAAAAGGCCATATTCATTATATTTGAAAATCATTTATAATATAGTATTAGGTTTTTAGGCCTATGTTTACGCAAACAAAAGGAGGAGAACAAAATAGAAAAAGAGAATGTTTTCAAGCAGTCATTCTCCATCAACATTTTCACCTACTACATGTTGAAAACTCATGTACCACTTAATGTCATTGATGGGATTTGCTACAATCACCTTTAGTAGAAAGGCACAAGTAGGGGTCAAATTCTCATGGTGTCACTCCACCATGGTTGTTCAAAAACTAGAAAAAAAAAAAGGGAGCCATGATACCACCTTGCCATCATCAATGAATTGTCTTAGGTCCATTGCAATGGGGATTCCTAGACCTATAACCAATGTATCCATGATCTCTCCTAGCTCCACTAAATAATATTTTCTAAAAAGAGCTCTGGTGAGCTGTATAATACAGGACTTTGGCTCATTGAGGTCAAAGAGGGACACTACAAATCTAGATACAATATCAGAATTTACTCTATACTAATTTTCTTCATAAAGAAATTCCTCATCTAGGACCCACTTAACAACAACTATGACCAAATGGTTCTTCATCTTGGTCATCTTTTTTCAGCCTATCATCTATTACTTCTCCTAGAAAAGCTAGTTGGAACTTCTTGGTAACCGGCCTAATGGGAGTATCCATGATCGCCTACTTATAGTATAAACAAGCTTGCTTTAAGCTTATAATTATTTATGCATTGAGCTCGAGGCCAATTTATAGAAAATTTAGGAAAAAGCCACATGAGTGTAATCATATGCTTTCTTATATGGAGATATGGAAAAAGTATCAAGTGGGGAATCTAACATGAAAAAATTATACAAGGTTGGGTTTGAAGGCCTTGAGTAATTAATTCAGGAGGTAGTGTTAGTGTAAGTCATTCGTATTTTTTCCAAGGGTCTTACCACTTTGGCACATCCTTCTTGACACAAAATTATAAGAAAGGTCGTTAATTCAGCTACCTTCAATCCACTTTTAAATGCAAATTTAAGTGGAAGCCTCCTCGTGCTCTTTTCTTAATGTTGCATTTCCCAAAAATCTAATGTAATGAGTTGTACCTTTCCCCCTTTCCATCAAGAAGTTACATTTTCCAAAAAGGATGGAATTGAACTTGTATGAGTGATCTTGTTAGCAATAATTTAAATATGTTTTCCTAAGTCGTTCACAGTATCATTGTAAGTAGAAGCAAACTAGAGTGTAAAATAGAAAAGAGCAAGTTACAGAGAATTTCTCTAATTGAGTTTTAGTGAAGTTGAGAGTTTGCAGTGTAGAAGCAATGAGATTAAGATACTAATTGATAGTTTCCAAATAATTTGAAAAATTTAAGCCAAAGGGACATCCTCTAGTGTTGGTTCTAAAGAACCATTGTCTTCATCTTTCTTTGTTGACAATTTTGGTGACAAATCATACTCCTCGGCTCTGATGTTTCCTAAACCAATTTTTAAAAACACTCAATTTCTAAAGTAGAAAAAACACGTGGGCTCAACTTTGGCCTTGGATTTCATTGGTGATATCCATGACCCAAAACTACATACAAACCCCAAGGGACTTCATGAAGGTACTTTCATGAGGATGCAAAATAAAATGAAAGAGAGAGATCTTGAATCTCTAGGTTTTTCGGCTATGGAATTGTGGTCTCCCACAATACATGGTACCATTAGTGCATTCATGCCCTGAGTTGGAAGATGCATGTGCATTGAATTTTGATCTGCATGTTGGCTCCATTCAAAGAAGAGAGCTGAAAGTTATCATTAGCATGGAAGCTATCAAGGATATGTTATGTGTCTCACTCGACTCAAAGGAGGTGGAAATATTTTCAAGGAAGAAACTAGAATTTTATTGGGAAACCAAAAATGACCAACTCAATTTCTATAACTAGGAGATGAGAAAGGATAAGAATGTGATAGAGTTTCCTAAATTCCCTACAGGTCTCAAAAAAAATTCTTTAGACCTGGAAGACATCTTCTTGATGCTTGTGTTTGTTTATGGTTGGGACCAATATGATAATGTGGAAGTGTTTGAAATGGGTTTGGGTTTCAAACTCAAAAAGTAGAAGCAACCTTTCTGATATGATTTCGTAGATATCATTGCTTGAAACATATACAAGAAACTATAGAAAGATGAAATTTAGGTACTCTGCTTTTCTTTTACACATGATTTTGCTCCAAAATTTTGAGTACTCTCAAGTATATTGTAGATTCAAAATTGAACCCCCTATTTCTTACAGCCAACTGATAAACTCATATAATTTAACATAAAAAAATGAATCATAGTAAATACTTACAACTGCAATCAATATTAATGAACATAAAAAACTAGATTAATCACACAATGAATTTGTGAAAACAAAGTGCTTTGTTTCTTATCAGGAATATTCTTGTATTGCAGCTTGAGAAAATGAAATACAGAGGAAATACTATATAGATATTTAAGAAGCAGCCTCAAAAAATAGTACGCTATCCTCTAAAAGAAATTTTTTTTGTAGATGTTTTATCCTTATTACAAAGAAAACTAAATCAAATATTCTAAACTAAGCATGAAACACATGCTTTATTCAATGAAAGAAGAAAAACTAAGCTTTAAAAAAAATTTTAAAAACAAAACTACTAGAGCCTAAAAATAGCAAAAGTTTTGCCACGCCTAGCAGATTTCACCATGCTAGAAAAACAAGATTTGCTAGCATCAACTATCTTCATAATCCACCTTGATGCTAAGAGGGCTTACAATCTGATCGTGAAGATTCAAAAACTAAACTTTTTCAACTGCCTTGGTGAAGCTATCGGCTAACTGATCTTGAGTGCTGATGTGTTTCAATTCAACATCCTTCTTTTGTACAAAATCATGAATGAAGTGATACTTCAAACCAAAATTCTTTGTTCTGTTGTGATGGACTGGATTCTTTGCTAGCTTGATGGAACTTACATTGTCACAATAAATCACTATAGGATAAATCTATTTCTCTCTAATTTATTCTAAAAATTTTCTAAGCCAAAGAGCTTGTGTACCTGTTGAGGTGACTGCAACATACTCTGCTTCTATGGATGAGAGAGAAACCATGCTTTGTTTTCTAGAACTCCAAGTAATCAAACTAGAATCAAAAGAGAAACAATTTCCAGATATATTTTTATGATCATCCATACTACCTCCCTAATCTAAACCACTAAAGCCAACAAGATCAAATATTTTAGAAGAGTAGTAATG
Source organism: Sequoia sempervirens (assembly GCA_007258455.2). Taxonomy (NCBI): domain Eukaryota; kingdom Viridiplantae; phylum Streptophyta; class Pinopsida; order Cupressales; family Cupressaceae; genus Sequoia; species Sequoia sempervirens. The sequence continues at coordinate 122,488 of VDFB02363148.1, forward strand.
AATACCAAAATCTAGAGTGCCTTTCACATACCTCAAAATTATTTTAGCTACCTTCATGTGTAATTATGATGGATTTGTCATATACCTCAAAACAAGTGAAACTGAATATGCAATAGTAGGCCTTGTGTGGGTTAGAAACATCAAACTCCCAACTAGACTTTATAAGTTGTCTCATCAATTAATTCAACGCATCATTCCTACTCAACACAACTCCATGAGTATTTGGAGCAGAGTATGGTTTACAATCAACCATGTAAAACTTCTTCAACATATCTTTTGCATATTTGGTTTGGCAAATGAAAATTTCATTCTTACATTGATAAACCTCCATTCCTAGAAAATATTTCATGAAACCAAGATCTTTCATCTCAAATTCTTTCATCATAGAAGTTTTGAACTCATCTTTCATCTTAGAATTGCTACCCATATACAACAAATCATCAACATACAAACTCATAATAATTAATAATATCATTACCTTCTTTCTTGTAGTAAAGGGTAGGTTCACTCTTCTCTTGAATCCATTCTCCTAAAAGTATCCATCAATTCTTGCATACCATGCTCTTTGTGCTTGCTTGAGGCCATACAAAGCCTTCTTCAATTTGTAGACATGATTCTCTTTTTCTTCCACTTGAAAACCTTATGGTTGTTCTACATATACTTCCTCTTCTAAGTACCCATTGAAGAAGGAACTTTTCATATCCATATGATGTATGATCCAATTCTTTTGAGCTACTAATGAAATCAACATTATGATGGTATCTTCTCTTGCAATTTGTGCAAATGTCTCTTCATAATTAATGCCATACTTCTGTGTGAAGCCTTTAGCAACTAATCTTTCCTTATGCCTTTCAACACTTCCATCACTATTATTCTTACTCTTGTACATCCATTTCTTGCATCCAAACCTCATTAGTACATGCTTCTTCAAAACATGATGGTTCAAAATCAGCCTTGGTAAATAAAGAAAATTTAACTGTCTTGCCTATTAGATTTTTGTCATGTGCTTGATTTGCACTCCTTTGATAAATATCACTCAAAATTCTTACCTTCCTTCTAGAACATGGAGTTGAAGTTGGACTTGAAGAATTAGATGAGGGGCTACTTGGTGGATTTATAGTACTTGGAACAAAAACATTGATGTGCTGCTCATGATCAATATCATCATTCAAAACAGATTTTGACTTCTCCATATGGCATTTTTGATGACCATAAACTCCCCTTTCATCAAAAATCACATCTCTTGAAACACTAAGCTTATTAGTGAGAGGATTATATAACCTGCAAGCTTTTCTTTCCTCACTATACCCAACAAAAATATATGACTCACTTTTTGCATCTAACTTTTGTCTATTTTGATCAGGTACATGAACATAGGCTAAACAACCAAAAACTCTAAAATGATTAACACTAGGCCTTTTCTCATACCATGCTTCATAAGGAGTCTTCTCAAGTGCACTAGCAGGAATTCGATTGAGAATGTACACTGTTGTAGGAACTACATCTCCCAAATAAGAGTTACTCAATCCCTTGGTTTATAACATGCTCCTTTCCATTTCAACTACTGTGTGTTTTTTCATTTCAGCTACCCCATTTTGTTGAGGAGTGTATGTAGTGGTGAGTTGCCTCCTAATGCCATTCATATCACAATAATATTTAAAGGCTCTTGAACAAAATTCACCTCCACGATCAATCCTTAAACATTTTATTTTGTACCCTTTCTCATTTTCCACAAGTGCTTTAAACCTCTTGAAGGTATCAAGGACTTCATCCTTAGCCTTCAAAAAATACACCCAACATTTTCAGGAGTAATCATCAATAAAAGTGATAAAATATGATGAATTACCCAAACTCTTTGTTTGCATAGGACTACAAATATCAAAATGAATGAGCTGAAGTGGGTGATGGGCCCTCCATGGATTTCCCTTTGAAAACTTTTCCCTTGCATGCTTTCCTTTAGCACGTCCTTCACAAACCTCCTTGTGCTCTTCAGCCTTGGGAAAACTAGAAGCTAATGCTTGTGAGCTCGGAAGCTTCAAACTATGAAAATTTAAATTCCCATACTTGAGATTTCACAACCAAATTTTATCCTCATATGCCATATTGGCAAGGCTATTGGTATGTTCACCAAATCTCAATGGAAACATCCTATTTTTTGTCATAGGCACAACTGTGACCACTCTATTGCCTAGGTAACTCTTATCATACCTTGTACATTTTTTATTTTCAAAGACAACTCTATATTTCTTCTCATACAATTGTCCAACACTTAACAAATTATGTTTTAACTCAAGGGTGTAATAAATGTCTTTAACAATCTTCATACCTTCTTTTGTGTGAACCTCCATAGCTCCTTTTGCAACAACCTCCAATGATTTATCATCACCAAGATGAATCTTTGACTTGAAAGTTTCATCCTTTGTTGAAAAAAACTTCCCATTTCCTAACATATGGTTAGAGCATCCTGAAAACTAAAAATATTCTAAACTAATCATGCAACACATGCTTTATTCAATGAAAACATAAAAACTAAGCTTTAAAAAACACTTTAAAAACTAAACTGCTAGAGTCTAAAAATAGCAGAAGTTTTTCCATGCCTAGTAGATTTTTCCATGTTGGAAAAAAAGATTTGCTAGCATCAATTATCTTCATATATATGCTATTTAACATCACCAATGCATCAAACAAAATGAATCTAGTCACTGTATCGACCCATGCACTTTTCACTACGCACAATTACTATGCCTTTTCTAATCTATTTTTAACCCCAACCCTCCAATATTTGAACCAACAAGATGCTCCTACTAGACTTACAAAAGATCATGTTGCATGGATGAGGGATAGTCAAACTCCATGCAACTATTTATGTGGAGTGGCTTTTATTTTTATGTGCATGCAGAGGTTCACATAGGAGCCTTTTAGGCTACCTACTTGTGTAACTGTAATGAAACTAGGGGCAAGTGAAAATGTGCAGAGCTTACAGAAGAATATTATGAAGCAAATATTTTATAAATCCTAACTATTAGTGACCTTTAGATGTCAAATGAGGGTGGCGAGAGTAACTGTTCAATACAATTAAATTTCAGATGCAACCACCCTCTAAATGAAAACATTTAATGCAAGGCCAAATTCCTTTTTTAGGCATGAGGCGAGGAATGTGTGGGATTTAGAGGCAAGGAATGAATGATATTTTTGTGTAGGTGTCACATATTGCAAGTGGAAATCTCTTCAACCAATGACTGCAAGTGGCTCTATTCTCTACAATCAATGACTCTAATGGATGGTGAAGATCTTTGCAATCATCTTGCATGCCCCCTCTATAGAAAAAAAATTTGTGAAAACGTTGGCGAGGGAACACCTTCAACATAAATATGTAGAAAACCCCCTATTTTGCATGCACCATGGAGATGGTACTTTAAAGACAAGAGAAGATAGGTCTTAGCGACCAGAAGGGAAGAACGAGGTTGATTGAAGACCGATTGCACATCATATATTTCAGATGGTAATGTGGGAAGGTTGGTGATAAACTAGAAGGGATGGGAAGATGTTCACATGCAAAAGTAAATATGATCAAAATAGATCAAAGCATGCAGAGGGTTGTGATGTGCCAACTTAGATGCAAACAATAATTAGCTTAGATTAATGTAGGATGTCATCCTGTGAATTATTTTTTCATAATCCGAACAACATCAAAAGATAACCAGAGTTGGCTCATTTGAACAACATCAAAAGACAACCAGAGTTGGCTCACGACCACCATAGGAAATAGAGCAATAAGAATAAGAGATCGACACATAATAGAAATAGCTTAGGAACAATATGAAGATAGGATAGCTCTCAGATTCACACAAAGAAACCAATTATATTCATCATCCAGATAGTGGTAATAAGTAGTGCTATTGGTAGATCACACACTGGAATCAACTATTAATCAATCCAACAGTTTGGAAGGTAGTTATTTACTATAGAGCCCCAATCCTAGACTTGCACAAACATAAGACATAAACACAATATTAGATCCAATGCAAGTTAGTATCAAGATTCCCCATGAAATCCATTTAAATTGCAAATAACAAGAAATGATATGAAGAACATAAGCAAATATAAACAAAATCTATCAAATATTATTCAATGTAATGCAAACCCTTGATCCCATGGGGGAATTGGTGACAATTTGATGTGGAAAATTTTCCTTTCCCAGCTCCTATAATGCAATGTTGATGAGTGATCCACTTTGGTGAAGATTCAATTGAACTCCATGATGAAAAATTTGCATAACCTAGCAAAGATCTTGATAAATGGATGAAAATAGACATGCTTGAGGATGAAATTGAGTATAATAAGTTTACTCAAATTGTGGATGATCAAAATAAGGAGAGAAGCCTCTTATTTATAGAAAGACAAGATGGGGGATCATTCAACACCCAATGGGAAAGTGCCACTTTTCAAGATGTGAATGGAAGAAGCTTGAGCACATTTTGATGAATGTGCACAATAAATGAAATTAGGTGGAATTTGAAAATCATGAAATGACATGTAAGAGGGAAAAACAATGAATTAAATGCCACTTGGCTCAATGCACAAGGACATGTAAGAGGGAATGAATGTCTTGTTGGAAAGACAAATCCACTTGGAGGGATTTTCAAACTTGGAGGAATATTCCTCTAAAGATGCCAAGTTGAGAGAAAATAGGGATTAAATAAATCCATTAATTTCATGTGCACGTGGCAAAATCTAGAGAAATTTGGAGATTAGGATTAAATTAATCAAGGTTTAATTAATTTAATGAGGGATTAGAATGATGTGACTATTTGATTTAGATTTATAGTTTGATTTAAATCAAAATATGAGAAGAATGTGATTTAGATTTAATTATATAAAGGATTTGATTTATTTAACTAAAGGGGATGATGTTAGATTAAATTAAACAAGATTTAATTTATTTTAATTTAATAAGATGACTTTAGCAATTTAGTCAAATAAAATGAATTATTAAACAAAATAGAGACCTAGGGTTAATTAGATTAGATTGATTAATTTAATTAACAAGAGAGAATGACTTAATTAGATAAATGATTATTTATTTGATTAAGGGATGAAGAGTGATGATAAGCTGAGAAGGTGATTCAGGATGAAACGTTGTTAGTGAATCAAGATCAAGTGTGATTGGTACATTTTCCATGTATACATTTTTCCCCTCTTTGAAGAAAAGTACATGTTACATTGGTTCAAAGAATAAACTGTCTTGATCAAAGTTCAAAAAAAATTTGATTTTCAAAATTGCCCCAATGCTGCCCTGACAGACAAATTATGCTGATATACTGTCCCCTCAAGAGATTAGATGAAAATTTCAACTTTTTGGGTGATCTTGGAAAAAAAAAAGGACAAGGTGTCTGATAGGTCCAAAAAGGCTCTAGAGAGTGAAAAACATGCCAAAACGATGCAAAACAACCCACAAATGGAAAAAAATAGGCTTGAGTGGTCAAAACCCTGACAAGATGGTTAAACGAGGTCAAAAAACCTAACTTTTAGGCTTAAATAGGCCTTGAGGGGCCATTTCCAATTCATTTGCACATTCAGCCTTTAGAGATTTCTACAATTTGAGCTCTGACCCCTTCACGAGATGGTGCAACAATAGCTCCCCTGACACATCTCAGATCGAGTATGCACACACCAGAGGCTACTTGGCACTGGACCACTAGTGACTTCACTTGACCTAACCTCATTTTTTGATTTACGAATGCATTTATTAGCCTAGGATTTAGGTCCTTTAGGAGGGGTCCAATATAACACTATTGGAAAGGCTCTTTTGGTGTTGTGCGGCCTTAAACTATGTCGTAGTCGTGAATAGCGATGCCATGGCGTAGTTTGGAATTAGGGTTTAAATTCCTAATAGACCCACATGTGAAGAGTGTGCCACAACAAGACTTTTTTTTAAATCAGGGTTTAGGGCTAAACTGGACTGCACCTCAAACTACAACACTGTGGCAGAGTTTGAGGGCCAAAGGCTCCTAGTGGTGTAGTTTGAAACTTTCAAACTATGCTGCACCCGAAAATAGCGATGCACAAGTTGCTTTGGGTGTGCCAAGATTAGGTAGGATCTTGATTTTCAATGAATTCTGATGCGGTGGATTTTCTTATGCAATAGGAGGTTCCAATACTTCACTCACACGAGCATAGGTCCTGGGTACTTTTCAGCATTTTGCAAGGCATTTCTGAGTGATAGCAAGAGCATTTAGGGGCGATCAGACTATGGTACATTGCTTACGCACTACTCGTGAGGACACACTTGGGTATGATGACAACACTCACTGAGAGATGGCACAACAAGACATCCTCTTTCTACCTTCCGACAGGTGAGGCGATGGTTACACTAGAGGATGTGTGGTGGATTCACATATTTCCCATCCATAGAGAGCACATGATCTACGATGTGGATGTCGGGAAAGAGGCTTGCTATGACGTTATGGGCCTTGACGAGCTGGTATTTTACAAGGGCCAGTTCAAGTTGGAGTGTTATAGGCTCATCGTTTCACCCTTTCAATTAGTTATTGTAGCTATCATATCAGGTCTTGTCACACCAGATTGATGGGGCCGATACTTTAATCCTAGATGGGGGCTCGCTTGGGAGCACATGGTCTAGAGATGAGTATGCTTTGCATGGGGGCTAGTTCTATTTTCCTCTTTATATAGATATCTTCATGAGTTTGCAAACCTTAACAGGTCAAGCCAGTGGGGCTTGAGTCACACTCTTTCATAGCTGGGTCTGGAAGCACATCATTGTGCTTCACCCTAGAGTCGTTCTAGTTGATATCATGGAGCCAGATGATCCAATTGGCTGGTAATATAGAGGAGGTGTCTCTTTCACACATACATTTCATATTGATGTAGGGTAGAGAGCACATGATGCTTGAGGTGTACCTACTAGGCAGAATGCAGAGATAGTTCAGAGAGTCGTAGGACAAGCTGAATGATCAATATGTTGCTATATATGCACGTACAATGAGCCAGACATCTTGGGGATGATACATACCTGCACACACGACAGTGTAGAGCTTTATACAGTCAGTGACTAGGCCATAGCCATATGATCGGGGGTAGGCCAATATAGGGACCACACAAGCATACAAAGATTGGTTCAGGCCACCTCTTAGACTTACAGTTCCACGGACACCATCTACTTGGTGTAGGGCCAGAGGTAGGGGATTAGGACATGGTCGACTAGATGGAGACGTGGACCAAGGAGGGGGAGGACCACCACCAAATCAGCTAGAGCAGTACAGGGGACCCCAGGATCAGCCATACCCAAATCCGTAGGTGGACCAACAGAGACATGATGTCCCTAGATAGGATTCAGATTCAAGACGATAGGATGGGCACTAGGATAGGGTTCTGATACCGCCTAGAGATAAGGGCCATGATCAACCACCTATCACCCCTATAGCTGGACCCCAGAGATGGTCAGATTCTTCAACTTTAGGTACAGATACAGGTTCTTATGGTTGAGAGAGATTAGTTGTGGGTAGAGTGGGACCGGGCGGTCCAGTAGAGATAGGTTGTAGAGTTGCAGGCAACAACAGATTGAGAGTATGTCTATGTCCTCCTCCCAGAGAATGGTACTACTTTGACATTACAGGGAGGCCATCCAAGAGGTTGATTATTACAAGATGCACTATCATCAGGCTATGTTGAGAGTAGCTCGTATCCCATATTTTTCACAGAGGACAGTCCATAGACCTGCAGAGGACCACAAAGAGAGAGTAGGTGGCAAGGGTAGTAGCCAATAGGGTTAGCCCCAGTTTTCTATCAGATACATGATTCTTTTGTGCCCCATGGAATGTTTTGATAGCCCAGTGGGCCCTTGTACTTTATGCATTCCATACACACTTGATCTGATTCTTTTGTACCATGACAGTATATTTATTTTGATGATATATGAGATGAGATGAGATGATATTTATCCAATATGATGTGTCCTATTATACTTTATGCTTTATGGATGGATCTTATTTCTATATGTTATGCAATATGATGCAATGATGTTTATGATGCTATGATGATGATATTATACGATGCTTATGTGATGATGTAATGTGATGGTTTGTGGATGCATTTCTTTTTCAGTACCTTTTCTTATGTACTTTTTTGTTGTATGCAAAATGTTATGATATGCAAATGCTTAGACTAGTAGATCTATATTATGCATCTGATGGATGATAAGGTGTATGTAATTTTCTTATGTATGATATGCACTTATGATGTCATGATGGTGATATGATGTGATGATGTATGAAATCATGCTTTATGTAATAATGTATGTGTTATGATATGAAAATGGATGCTTTGATATATGATATATGACATATATGGATCATTGCTAATTCTTATGTGTATGACATGCTCATATGATTATGCAATGGATGCTTTTGATATACGTGATAAGGTTTATATGGGATGATTATGTAATGAATGCAATATTATGGTTCATGAGATGCTTAGAATAACCAATCTATATTATGCAATGATGGAGATGCAATGCATGTGGTATGATTAATGCTTTCAATGTGATATGGTATGCAAAATGTAATATGCTGACGGTTTGTGGATGCATGACAAATGTAACAACGATATGATTTTTTATTAACTGTCATGGTACCATGTTAGTGCAGAAAAGGAGATAGAAGAAAACCAAATATTCCAACAAGACACGAGATGATGATGATGATAATTTTCTGAGGAGTTGGGATTTTAAAAGGGCCAATTACCTTATGTTTGATTACACATGGGGTATGATGCATCAAGGTATAAAGAACCAGGATGGTGTTGCACCTAGTGTGATGGGCTTTGACTCGACAATCAGTTAGGGGTATTCCTATTTACCCTTGGCATACAGAACCTTATTTAGAATGTAGTTTGGATATTTTAAGCATCCTGGACCAAAAAATAGAAAATAAAGCCTTCCTATGTGGTCAACAAGAAACCTAAAACATCTTCCCTACAAACCAAGCAAAGCACACATAACCAAGTTATAGTACAAGAAAATCCAACAAGTACAATAGATAAAAAGATCATGATCATTGCCCCATTTCTATCTCTCTAAATCCTTTCGTTTGGGACATCATCAAGGGGTCATCAAAATGAGTGCAAAAAGATAAGTTAAAAGACAAAGATAAAGTAAGCAAACAAGCTAATGTTCTTCAATACTATTAGCTAGGACTAAACTATGATGATGCCTAATGTTGATGTCCATTGTAGGAAGGATTCATCCTAGGACATGACAATATCAGATGATTTGATACGAGACTTATTAGATGATAGGCTATTGACACAAAGAGTTGACCAACTTGTTTATCTACTAACCTAGACTTGAGACTTTGACGTTTAAGTTTTTACTTTTTAACTACTAGACTTGTTTTCAACTGTTTTACCAAAGGTTGATGATGACGATTGATTTATTATGAGTGATTTTTATTGCAGGTGCAAGTGAGATGGGGCAGATGGATTTTTCAAATATTTGGATGTTTTTGATGGTTTTGAAATGTTTTTAGGCTATTTTTGGTATTTTTGAGATTTTACAAATATCTTGATTTTTGAGTTTTCAAATTGTTTTGATAGTTTTGAAATGTTTTGAGGCTATTTTTCATATTTTTGAGATTTTACAAATGTCTTGATTTTTGATTTTTCAAATGTTTTGGAGTTTTTGGAAATTTTGACTTGGAGACTAACATAAAGACTTGTCTTAGGGGCCTCAGGGGCTGAGCAATAGACTAGACTTGCCTATGTTAACCACGTAGAGACCATGTAGTTTGAAAAGATGACTCTTTTTTTGACTTTTTGGCCTGTTTTGGGATTTTGATATGCTTTGAATGTTTTGGGATTTTTTCTAATTTTTTGATGTTTTTGGATTTTTTGATTTAGGGACCTCAAGAACATACACATATTTGATTTCATGAGAACATGCCCCCAACATGAAGCAATAGAATACTTTGATAAAGGCGGGACAAACTAACCTTAAGAATGGGCTGAGTAGTACTAGGAGGGATCATGACATGAACATAGGACCAAGCTACGATGCGAACACAGATGGGTGATTGATGTAATGCGATGGATGATGAAAGTGTGATGGATGAATGATGCAAAACAAGTTGTGGAGATCCTGGTGGATGGAAAGTGCTTACTTACACATGGCATCTATTTTCTAGGTTTTCACCAAGGTACTTTCCCAAAGTGCTACCGAGGTGGTTTTCACTAGAGGATAATTTTTCTCTCTTTATTTATTTTTAATCCATTTTTTGATTTTATTGGATTTTTTTTCTTTTTTTCTTTTTATTTTTTTTGTTGTCACCAAGATGCCTATTTACCAGGTTTTCATTAGGGTAACCATTTTTTCAAGACATTTTTTGATTTTTTTTTAATTTTTTGGTTCTATACCTTGGAAGATTTTTAAGCATAGAATTTTTTAAGATGGGAGCTATTCATGGGCTCTGCATAGGTTCCCCCTCGAGTGTTGATAATTGATATGCCCTTGAATTGTAACTTGTTGTGATGACGAATGGCCCCAACCAGTTGGGTTCAAATTTTCCTTTTTCATTTAGATTTGGGATGTTCTTCTGGTTCTCCTTTAGCACAATTTCTCTGACTTGGAAGGTCATGCTCCTAATCTTATTTTAGTTCTTCTTGACTCAGTTTTGATACACTTACAGGTGGTTTAAGGCCTCCATTCACCATTCATCTAGCAGTTCTAGCTCATTCAGTCATGATACCTAGTACTCCTCAACTGTGATAAGATTCTATAGTGATATTCTTAGTGATGGGAGCTCGATCTCGATGGGTAATGTGGATTTTGTCCATAGACAAGGGAAAAGGGGGTTTCACCTGTTGGTCTACAAATGTTGGTTCGATAGGCCCAAACGGTGGGATTTATTTGCAAATGTTAGTCACAACCTACATCATTGACTGTCTTTTTGAGGATCTTCATAATGGTTTTATTGGTGGCTTTTGCTTGGCCATTGCCTTGGGGATAATACGGGGTGAAAAAGTGATGTTGGATTTTGAATTTATCACATAAGTCACAAACATCCTATTTTTGAATGATGTCCCATTATCTGAGATAATTGCTTGTGGGACATTGTAGTAGCATATTAAATAGTTCATGATGAACTTTGATATCTATTTTCTAGTAATGTAAGTCATGGCGATGGCTTCCACCCACTTTGTGAAGTACTCAGTGGTGGTAATGATAAACTTGCGGCCACTGGATGAGGTGGGAGTGATTTTTCCAATGAGATCAAACCCCCACTGCAAAAAGGGCCATGGTGTGATGATGGGATGAAGCTTTTGAGTTGGTGCATGGATGAGGTCCCTATGCTGCTGACATTGTAGACACCTTCTGACATAGTCATGTGCTTCTCTTTCCAAACTAGGCCAATAATACCACATCCTTAGTAATTTCTTGGCTAGTGTCATAACACTTGAGTGTGAACCAAATATGCCATTATGCACCTCAGTTAAGGCGATCAATACTTGCTCAACATTTAGACATTGTAACAGGGTTCCTTCTATGCTCCTATGGTAAAGGGTTTCTCCAAGGATGAAAAATTGGGATGCTTTCTTGACAAAGTTTTTCTTAAGGTTTGAGGTTATGTTAGCTAGGAGGACTCCTATTCTCAGATAAGTGTATATGTCATGGTACCAAGGATCACCAGGACCAATGATTTTGCACACAAATTCTTACTCTGGTACCTCGAATGCAGGCACAAGAAGTAGCTCTACCAAGAATTCATGTTTTGGGACACTGTGAGGGATATCCAATAGGGATCCAATTGTTTCCATGGCATCTACTGCTTTGTTGTTTTCCCTAGGTATCTACTCAAATTTGATCTCAATGAAGGACTCCTTAAGACTTTCCACCAATTTCTTGTATGGAGTGAGTTTTTCATCTTTAGTTTGATACTCATCATTCACTTGATTGATTATTAGCTATGAATCCCCATATACCTTGAGAGCCATGATATGCCACTACACTACTATTCTAAGTCCTATGGTTAAAGCCTCATATTCTATGATATCATTTGTGCAAGGAAATTCCAACTTGTAGGATCTTGGTATGCAGTCTCCCCATAGAGTGATGAAAAAGGCCCTAGCTCCTGATCCATGTTGTGTGTAGAAGCCATCAAAGTACAACTTTCAGTGGTCTACTATTATTAAGTTGAAGATAGATTCATCAAGGAACTCTGAAATTAGCGGATTCTCTGAGTACATTGGTGCTTCTTCCAATTGGTCTGCAATAGCTTGCCCTTTGATGGCCTTATGTTCCATGTACTCAATGTCATATTTTGATAGGATCATGACTCACTTGACCATCCTTCCTGTGAGCACTATGTTGGAAAGTAGGTACTTGAGTGGGTCAATCATGACAATGAGCTTGATTTTGTGTGTTAACATGTAGTTTTTGAACTTCTGTGAGGCAAACACCACTACTAGACAAGATTTTTTGATGAAGGAATAATTTAACTCATGCCCTACCATGGTTTGGTTGATCTAGTAGATGGCCCTCTTTGTTCCATTTTCATCATGCTGAGCTAGGAGAGCATTGAGAGCTATTGATGTTCCTAATATGTAGATGATTAGAGGCTTTCTTGGGATTGGTGGCATAAGCACTAGAGGTGTGAGAAAATATTCTTTTATCTTATTAAAGGGCTGATCACACTTGTCATCCCACTTGTATAGTACCCCTTTGTGGAGTAGGTGAGAATATGGGATTGACTTGTTTGCTAGCTAAGCTATGAATCGGTGGATTGACTAGAGCCTGCCTTGTAAGCCCCTTAACTATTTCATTGTCTTAAGTGCCTCCATTTGAAGGGTTTCTTTTACCTTAGCGGAATCTATTTCAATTCCTCTCATAGACACAATGTATTCCAATAGTTTTCCTAATTGTACGTCGAAGACACACTTCTTTGCATTAAGGCAAACCATGTATTCCTCTAGTCTATCAAAGATGGCACTTAATGTTGCTATGTGCTCTTGTCTCTTTCTAGATTTTTGCAATATGTCATTGAAATAATCTCCCATAGTCTTATGGATCATGTCATGAAAGATTAAGGTCATGGCCCTTTGAAATGTTGCTCCAGCATTCTTTAGGACAAACGACATCATGTTCCAACAATATGTCCCCCATGGACAAGTAAAAGTCATTTTATGTTGATCCTCTTTGGCTATCATGATTTGGTTATACCTGAAGAATCTATCCAACAGTGAAAGCATCTCATGTCTCACAGTCATATCTACAATCATATCAATGTTGGGAAGTGGGAAGTCGTCTTTGGGATGTGCCTTATTCAGGTCTCTAAAATCTGTGCATATATAGATGCCCCCATTGGGCTTTGAAATAGGAACAAGATTTGATACCCACTTTGGATAGTCAATTGGTCATATGAACCCTACATCAAGTAACTTTTTTAATTCCATTTTGACTAACAAAGCTATCTAGGGATGCATTTTCCTGAGTTTTTGTTTGATGGGCTTTGCTTTGGGGTAAACTGCTAGATGATAGACCACAATCTTTGGATCAAGTCTAGGCATGTCAACATAGCTCCATGCAAAGTTTACCTTTCTCTCCCTTAAGAAAGAATCTAGAAGCTCTTGTTCTTCTAGCATCAATGATTCAACATAAAATGTGATATGCAGAGTTTCCTTTGTTCCAAAGTTGACTAGGTTGCACTTTTCGGCTAGAACCGCTGAATTTTCTTGATGTAGAGCACTGGGGGAAGATTGAATCCTTCATCCTCGGGTGCCTCAGAGAGGTTGTCAATATTGGATACATCCTTTGTTTTTATTATTTTAGGGTCAGAGAGTGCCACAGTGTAGTTTTCACTCAAAGACCTTGAGATTATTCTCAAATTTTTCTTTTGTGACTAAAGGATTCAATCGTCTCCCCATAGTAAGCTTGTGGGTCTCGAATGATATCAAACCTAGCCTTATGATCTCTGCATATTGTGTTTCATAGTCCCATAAATTCTGAGAGTACTTCATCATTTTCAAAAGTGTCTAGAATTGGCAGTCCTTGTTGGTTGTAATCGATGACTTGGGGGTAGCCTAGGTTGATTTCATGGTTTTGACTGGTTGATTCAAATGACATGGTGCTAATCATTAGGAGAGAGGAATTCTCAAAAAGCATAGGTAAGTTAGATATGGAATTTTCCTCATCACTACTACTACAAACATCGGTTATGTCAAATGTGAAATTTTCTAAAGGCTGACCAGTGGATACAGGAAATTGAAGGGTTGCTACCATTTGCTGAGGAGTTTTGACCTTCTTAACTGGGGGATTTTGGCCACATATGGTTATCCTTAGAGGGGCATATCCAAGGCCAAAGTTTTTCATTCACATATCAAGAATAATGGGTATTAGAAGTCCATCATCTTTTTGTCCAATCTTTTTGTTTCTGTCATAGCCCATGGCAAGCATCATTTGTAAGCCTTTACTACTATCATCCATAAGTAGATTAGCTTCTGATATATTGTCTTGGTATAGGAGATGGGATGGGTCCTCTTCTAGTACTTCCCATCTGAGATCTCCCCAACTTCTAAAGTTGAAGGAGCCTTCTGTGAAGGTTTGGGATGAGGAAGCATCATTTGATTGTGGTTGTCCTTGTGACCTGGGAGATTTTGGTAACTCTCCTACCACAAAAGAATTTTTTGGGATTGTATAGTGTCCATAACCATTGTCCTAGATAATTACTTTGATATCAGAGATGGAGGGGATGGCAGGGGTCTTTGTCGTAGAAGTGTAGGTGAGAGTAGCTGGATCAATGTATGGAGTTGATGGGCCCTCATCATTTTTTGGCACTTGGGGGATTTTGTAATATTTTTCTTCTAGGCTCTTGCAGTAAGAGAAGGGTTTAGGATCCCCATGGATAGTGACCTCTTGGCCTTGGTATGTGAACTTGACACATTGATGGAAGGTTGATGCTACTACTTGCATCCCATGAATCCACAGACGTACTAGGAGAATGTTCTAAGGAAAATCAAGGTCAAGGACTGACAAGTGGTTTCCATAATTTCTAGCCCTACTTGAATAGGGAGTTGGATAGTGCCCTGAGACACTCTTTCTTGATCATCGTAAGCCCTGATTGTGATTCCTTTTACTTTTTCAATGGAATCGTCTCCTCTGAGATTCCCAAATTATTTATGAGCTTGAGGGAACAAATGTTTAAACCCACACCTCCATCCACCAAGACTCTCTTGACTTTGTTCTTATGCACTATGACCTCCAAATGGAGTGTGTGATTGTGAGATGGCTGAGTGGAAAAGTCTTGATTGAAGAATGTAAGAATATTTGGGGTAATTATGTTTCCGACCATAGCTTGGAATTTTTCAACATCAAGATTCATAGAGACAGTGGATGAGGTTAATGCTTCTTCAAGGATCTTTTTTTGGGCTGATGATATCTTCAACAACTCCATGATGGAGATCTGAGTTGGGGTTCTTTTCAACTGATCAAATAAATTATAGCCACTAGGAATGGATCTTGGGTTGAAAGTGGTGCTTTGGAAGGCTGAGATGACCTTGTAATGGTCATTTTTCTGCCTCTTGTGGTGACTCCACAATCAGCTTGGGCTCCTTTGATGGTGATAACAATGCAATACTCATCTATAGATGTGACAACATGGTCATATACATGATTGACACTTTTAAATGCACCCTTCCCCTTATAATTGTTATTGTTCCCTTAGTTGTTATGATTGGGCATCGAATTTGTGTAGATTTTGAGATTTTGATTTCCTGTTGGCTGCTCCATATTTATGATTTTATCATTAATGAGGTATTGAATCAAGTTTTTCAATCTCATACAACTGGAAGTGGTGTGTCCCTTGATCTTGTGGAAATCAAAAAGGTGATTTTTATTGTACCATGGCAGTTTCACCAAGGGTTCTTGATAGTTGTCATAGGTGGGGATTGTGATGAGTTTCTCCACCGCTAGCCTCTTCATGATAAATTTAGTTGATTCCCCAAGGGTGGTGTACTTCCACTTGGGAGAGTTTTTGTTTCACTAGGGTGGCCCCCCTTTGATCATTCACACTGTCAATTATTTGATTGTTTGGCTATTGAGTCACAATGTTAGCTTGACAATTTTTTGGATGGTTATTTTGGGGTTGTTGCTGGGGTGTTGGTGTATTTTGTCGAGGAGCAATGATGAAAAATTTGGTGTCGACAACACCATCATTGGAAATGTTTCTATTTTTCACCCATGTGTGAGGTTTGTCATTATAGCTAGTGGATGGGTGATTGTTTTGTTGTTCAGGATATGCAAGTGTCCCTCCTTGTGCAATAAGGGCTCAATTAATGTTAAGTGCTTTGGAGATCAATTGGTCATATGTGGTGATCCCTTGCACCTTTAGATGGAATGCCAAGGTTACTTCCAAATTGGAGATGATAATGCAAAATTTTTGTTCTTTTGGCATGACCCATTTACTCCTATTGGCCTTGGATTTCCATTGTTGTAGGAAGGAAGCAAATGATTCATTTTTACCTTGTTTAAGAGCTGATAGTTCCTCTAGACCAACATCCATACCAATATTGAATGTGTATTTTTTTATGAATGCATCTAGTATCTCTTGGAACTTTTTGATGCTAGGAGGAAAGTAGGATAACCACTCCATGGCGTGGCGAGCCAAACTTCTAGGAAATAGCTACATAAAAAATGTATCATTATATGCGACTTCCATGCAATGAGCTTGGAATTCCTTGATGTGATCTTCAGGGTTTCCTATCCCTTGGTATTTATCAAATTTGGGGATCTTAAATCCCTTTGGGAATGGTTTCATTACAAGATTCCTATCAAATGGATAGGGAAACAAGTTGTTGGGTGTCTTTGTGGTTTTTCCTAATTGAAGATCAAGCACTTGTTGTGAGAGTAACTTGATTTGTGTTGCTACGTTGTTTTATAGGTCAGGAGTTAGGATGAAAGTGTTCTGCAGTGGTTCACTTGTTGGAGGGATGGGTGGATTGGTGTGTTGGTGGATGGTGCTTGCATATTTTGTTGTGCCAAGAATGCTTGTAATTTTTTTTAGTCCTATTGTTTTTGTGCTAATAATGTCTGTTGTGGAGCTTTTTGTTGTTGCACCAACAATGCTTGTTGTTGGACTACTAGTTAAGCTACTTCTTATTGATCTTGGTATTGTTTTAGTGCTTGATGGTATGCTTGTTTTTGGGCTTGAGCTTGCACTTGTGCCTAAGCTTGGGCTTGTGCTTCTTGGGTAGCTTGTGAAATCTGTGTAACTTGTGTGGCTTGTGCAGCCTACATGGCATAAGTGACTTGTTGTTTTTGTAATAAATCTTGGGCTTGAGCAACCTTTTGTTCTTGTTGTTCTTGTTGCACTTGTTGTGTAGCTTCAGCTACTTGAGTGGCTTGCACTACTTGAGTGGCTTGTGCTACTTGTTGTTATTGTTGTGTAGCTAATTATGTTTAGGCTTATTAAGTGGCTAGTTGTGTAGCTTGTCAATTTTGGATTTGTTGAAGTGTCTTTTAGGCAGCTTGTAATGCAATGCTATATTGACTTGACATATTTGTGTTTGGTGGTGGAGGTGGTGGTGGCAGATATGGTGTGGTGTTTTTTGTTGTGATGAGAGTCACCATTGTATTGATGATTGGAATTGTAGTGGATGGTGTGATTGATATGCTTGGTCCTTGAGAGACCATGCTTTGAGGTGTTTGGGGAATGGTTGATGATGTGGTGGTTGTTTTTGTTATTGGGATGGTTTCCATCTATTGTGATATTGATGATGATGCTTTGATTAATGTTTGGGGGACTATTTTGAATGAGTGGCAACAACGGAGGTAACCCCAAACTGAAAGTTGATGTTGATGTTGGTGGTAAGGGTAGAAGTGGTGCAAAAGTGAGTGGCATACTTCCTTGGGGAAATTATGAAGATGTAAGGTCAGAGATGCTTCCTAGTCCAAAAAGGTATCCTCCTTGCGAGGTCATAGGGACAAAGGTTTGCGTATTTAATGGGTATGTCGGTGTTGCGTGAAATGATGATGATGGGTCATTTGGATCTTGAAAGGTGAGGTGGACATATGGATGTGCTAGATTTTGGGGTATGGATTTCCCTAAGATCGTGTTTACATCCAAATCTTGGTTACTCATGAGGGAGTGTGTTTATACTGTATTGAGAAATGCACTCCCTTTATTAATAATAGGTTGAGTTGGAGCAATGGATAATGTAATTTGGGGGATGGTTTGGGTGATTCTTTGGAATGGAGGTGTGGATGAGATTGGGGGCATGGATGAAATTGGAGGCATGAACCCA
This sequence comes from Sequoia sempervirens, assembly GCA_007258455.2. Lineage (NCBI taxonomy): Eukaryota > Viridiplantae > Streptophyta > Pinopsida > Cupressales > Cupressaceae > Sequoia > Sequoia sempervirens. Next base: position 140,800 of record VDFB02363148.1, read on the forward strand.
AGAGGTTGTTCCAAAATGGTGCTCACATCATAATCGGAAGGGAGTTTAGCCCCTTGTTTTACTAATTAAAGCATATATTGTGAGGGATGGACCTTCATCATGATGTTGACAATTCTATGATTTTTGAGATTTTGGACCATTTCAATGATCTTGTCTTGTGTCATTCTGAAGGTATTATTGGTGAAATCCTCTACTTGACTTTCCTCTTTTGGATTTTGTGATGATGAAGGAAAATTAGTTAGGGGATTGCTTGATCCAATGAGATTCATTTTGGAAATGGTTTGGCTTAGGTCACTTGAAGTTGATGTTTCTTTGTTGGTCTCCATGTTCTTCTTGTGTTGTGATCTTGTTTGAACCATAAAACGAGGCTCAAAAGAGAAGATCTAGGATGATTAAGGATTGAAGGTGTGATGGTGAAATGCACAAAAGGTGGATGATATGGATGATTAAAATCTTAGAAGATCTTGAGGGTGGATGCTAGACTTTTGGAACTTTTTTGGAATTTTGGATTATTGGATTCTTTGATTTTTACCTTGACATGGTTTCAGATTGTTTTGATTTTGGATAATGAACAAATAGATCCCAAGATGTTGGATGTTATCTATGGGATGGTCTTACTCACAAGATGATAATTTGAATAAGTGTAGGGAGAAGGATGCATCTACCCACACCTAGCCAAACAAAGATGATTTGATGATAATTTAACTAAGCATATGGACAAGGATGCATATGCATAGACCTAACTAAACAAGATGATTTTAATGTTTTGTTTCAAGGATTTTTGATTCATGATTTTTCCAAAAATTCTAGCATGAAGGATAATTTCAAAATTTTCAAGATTTGTTGGTAAGATGATTTTGGTTTTATTTTTGAAAGATGGATGAAGGTTTTTTATTTTGATCCTATGTGTACCTAAAAATACTCTTGCTTACAAGACCTTGGTTTTGAAAAGAAATCTTTGTCTAAATTCATAGAGCATTGCAATACACTTTTGATGATCTTTTGGACTAAGAGCTTTTGACTTTGGTTTTTGTATTTTGATCTTACACGAAATCATTTGAGACACATGTGTGGGGTTGAATTGTTCTTAGCTTTGCATAGTGACTTCTTACCACAAACAAATGTCTTAACTTCTTCTCATCCCACAAAATGTATTATGTGGAACTTCAATGAAATCAAGGGAAAAGTTACCTATTGTTGAAATTAGTGAGGAAATTGAGATATAAACCCAAATGTTTAGAAACCTCTAGGGATAGAATCCCTAGGGCAAGCAATAACACTTGAATTTTGTCAAATATATTTGCTTCTTAAAGGGTTTGAAATTTGATGAAAATGTTGAATGTTTGTTTTTCCAATGTTTATGATCAAGCAAAGTGTTTTATTTTCAAGAACATGCACAACCCTATGGTTATGAAAGACTATATTTATTGAATCCCCACTTAGACAAGTCCAACCACACCTACTTTTAGTGAATGGTTAGATGTTTGACCACACAGGCTCCCCCTTACAGTGCATTTGCTTCTCGAGTCAGCCTAGCATCAATACCTATGAATCTCTTGAATGATATACTTTCTAGTTCTACTAAAAGCCGTAAAAGTGTGGGGCAGCTTCAAAACGACCATTCTTGCACCAACAAATAGATAAAGGATTTTTGCCTTTTTATAAACAAAGGTTTTAATGCAGGAATTTCATTCGTGGTGGACCATCCATGCGGTGAGAGACCATTGTTTCCCTTCTCATCAGAATAATCCTTGTCATACTTGTATTTCAACAAGTATCCACACTTATATACAGGTTGGAAGTCACTCGGTTTTAGCGTGTTGTTAGTTGGGTCCTTCCCTTGGGTAATTACTTTTTCCCACAAGGCAGGACCTCTAAAATAAACAAAAGTGAGCAAACATATCCATAGTTTGATCAATATTTGCTGAGAAAAAAATAGAGAACACACACAATATTTTCTACTCACACTCGCAAGATTTGTTCAATTTTAAACCCAAAATGAAATATGGAAGCAATCATTTTACCCAACTTAAGACCACCAAAAATATTTTTGATTCTCAAGATCACTGTGAGATGTGAGAGAAGCACATACATCCTTTCAATGGTATTATTTTGGGTAAATGATTATAAAACAAAGAAGCATATGATGATATTGCTATCAGGATTCAACCGTGTAGTTTCGAGTCAAACTCATTGACCCATGTTTCATGAGTAGTGGTTCAACAAGAACCCATCTCTCATGATATCGAATGGTCCACTTAGCACTCATTGCATCTGGGTGATGCTAGAGTCAAACTCCCCATGTTTCATGAGTAGTGGTTCAACAAGAACCATCTCTGCATCGATGCTGCAGATCCGCGGAGGCGGCCATTTGCGCAGGCATCGCGGGGTGATTATATCTGCGGTGATGGGTTGCTTCTTGTTGAACCACTACTCATGAAACATGGGTCAATGAGTTTGACTCGAAACTACATGGTTGAATCCTGATAGCAATATCATAATTTGACGCGCTGTGGAAAAATACCTCCTACTTATCAAAGAAGCATATGTTTATTTTATCCTTTCAAAGCAAGATTGTCTTCTTTTTAAGCACTAAAGGAAGTGTGAAACTTTGATTGTTCAATTGTTAACCTTTAAACAAAATCTAGTGGATTTTCCTAAAGTTCTTTTTAAAGCCTTTGTAGCAAAAATTAAAAATTTTGTAGTGTTATTTTTAGAGCCCAAAAGAAATTTAGTGTGTCCTAAGAGCATGAAAGATAATAAATCCTTAAGAGAACTTATGAGTTCTCCAAAAGTGTTAAGAAAATACTAAAGTGTTCAAAAAAACTTGATGTAATGAGAGAATGATGCCACAATGCCACTTTCAACCTCATTTTCTTCCTTCACCTTGATTAGACCAACCTACAAAAACTAATTAGAACTGCAAAACAAAGGTTATAAAAAATAGTTAGCAACCTAAAATAACCAAAATAAAAAAGCACATGTCAAAATTGAGTTAACTTTTAGAACTTTTTACTTCACTCCAGCAGTGGAGTCTGCATAAGTGACATAGTATGAGTAAATCAATGACACTGTATAACACCATTAGGTCTACAAGTGGTGCTTTGTAATAGACCAGAGAGTGTGATTGCGACAAATTTTTGTTTAGCAGAGCTATTTAGAGTTTAAGAAAACCAACGAATAGAAATTGACCTAGCGATAGAGTTAGGAAATTTGAATTCTAGGCGAGAAAGAATGAGTGGCATGGTTTGTAGTTTGAAGAGTCATTGTATGGTGTCGCTGGACTGGTAGCAGCATTTTATGGTGACACTAGACTAATAGCGGTGCAGTTCCTTGTAGACACACAAAAGAAAAGAAAAACACAAAATTTTGTTGAAAAACATGATTAAAACTTGAGATTTTCCCTCCTTCTAGTGCCAAAATGTAGAACCTCAATCCTAAACCTACACAAACATAAGAATAAACACAATATTAAATCCAATGCAATTTAGTATCAAGATTCCCCATGAAATCCATTTAAATTGCAAAGAACAAGAAATAAGATTAAGAACACAAGCAAATATAAATAAAAGCTATCAAATCTTATTCAATGTAATGTAAACTCTTGATCCCATGGAGAAATTGGTGTCAATTTGATGTGGAAATTGGCCCTTTCCCAACTCCTATGATGCAATGTTGATGAGTGATCCACTTTGGTGAAGATTCAATTGATCTCCATGATGAAAAATCTGCATAACCTAGCTAAGATCTTGATAAATGGATGAAAATAGAGATGCTTGAGGATGAAATAGAGTATAATAAGTTTACTCAAATTGTGGATGATCAAAATGAGTAGAAAAGCCTCTTATTTATAGAAAGACAAGATGGAGGAATGAGCAAAATGGAGCAATGTGGGATCATTCAACACCCAATAGGCAAGTGTCACTTGTCAAGATGTGAATGGAAGAAGCTTGAGCACATTTTGATGAATGTGCACAATAAATGAAATTAGGTGGAATTTGAAAATCATGAAATGACATATAAGAGGGAAAAAGAATGAATTAAATGCCACTTGGCTTAATGCACAAAGACATGTAAGAGGTAATGGATGTCTTGTTGGAAGGACAAATCCACTTGGAGGGATTTTCAAACTTGGAGTAATATTCCTCTAAAGATGCCAAGTTGAGAGAAAATAGGGATTTAATAAATCCATTAAATTTATTTTTATGTGCAAGTGGAAAAATCTAGAAAAATTTGGAGATTAAGATTAAATTAATCAAGGTTTAATTAATTTAATGAGGGATTGGAATGATGTGACTATTTGATTTACGTTTTTGGGTTGATTTAAATCAAAAGATGAGAAGAATGTGATTTAGATTTAATTAAATAAAGGATTTGATTTATTTGTTGGAAATTGAATGCTCTTGAGCCTTTGCTCTCATGTCAACCCCCTATTTCACCTACCCGTCAGGAGCCCCCAATTTCAATGGTATTTTTTGGGATCTTCATCCCTGTAGCTCCTAACAGCCATTGAAGTAGATGTGGTAGCTCATTTTGAATTCCCAATTAATGCTCATAAGTAATTTCAAATTTGAGAGGGAATGTTTGGTTGAAGAAAAAAAGGAATGAAGGAAGTTAGTTTTGTAAAGTTAAAAAGTTGAATTTCTAAGCAACAACATACTGTGAAGAGGAATTTTTTTGTTCTCTGTGTGAGCTTCTTGAAAGCTCCTGAACAACAACAACTATTTTTTTTTGTAATTGAGCAGTGATTACTCTTGAAGAGCTCTGTGTAGCTCCTACCAGTGAGCTCCTAATAGCTCCTAAATTTTGATGTGTCTGGTTGAACAACTCATGAAGCTCCCAAAAGTTAGTAGTCTGTAGTTTGAGTTTAGTTTCTGAGTTTTTATGCTTAAGTTTTTATGTATTTCCATTTCTAGCTTAATGAATAGAAAAAAAGCTTGCATGTCTCCTTGTGCTTCTGCATTTTGATTTGACTACTTCCTGTTTGGCTAGAAAATAGATCAAAAACTTTGTAGCTTTAGTTTTGTTTAAAAATTGACATGGTATCAGAGCCATAGGCCCCATTTCCTCGTGAGTTAGGGCATTATTTTTCTATGTATTTAGTTTTTTTGTATAGGAAACATAGCTAGAGATGAAGGAAAGAGCTGGCAACAACCACCATCCTTTAATGGACATAACTATGATGTTTGAGAAAATAACATGAAGACCATTATGGTTGCCAATTATTTGTGGGAGTTTGGGGTCAATGGTTTTAATGATTCAGCTGACCCAATAACATATGTTGTGCTCACAAACAACCAAAATACTTAGTTGAAGGAGTTGAGGAGGAAAAATGCTAAGGCATTGAGTTTGATAGAAGTAGCTTTGATAGATGCCATTTTTTTCCAAAATAGCATCAACTAACTATGCAAAGAAAGTTTGGGAAACCCTCCAAACAAAATACAAAGGAACTGACAATGTCAGATTGGTGAAGCTCCAGATGCTTTGAAGAGAGTTTGAGACTCTTGAAATGAAGGACATCGAGTTCATCTCAGTTTTCCACACTAGACTTTCAAGTTTGTTAAACCAGTTGAGAGTGAATACTGAGATCATTGATGATTAAAGGATTGTGGAGAAAATCCTCAAGAGCTTACCCATGAAGTTTGATGAAGTGGTAATTGTCATTGAAGAGGCAAAGGATCTCACAATGTTGTTTGTTGATGAGCTGATCAGCTCTCTGTAAACCCATGAGCAATGCCTAAATAGGTTTTCTACTTCTTCCCAAGAGCAAGCTTTTAAACCTCATCCAAATGCAAGAGGAAGTGGCAGAATAAACAATGGCGGAAGAAGCTTAAGAGGTAGAGATCATGGCAACTCTAGACAAGGAAATGTTGGAGGAGAAAGCTTGAGATGAGCAAGCAGCCAAGAGAGAGTGACTAGCTCCCAAAGAGGCAAAAAGAATAGCAATTCGTATAAGAATAATGACAAGCAATTTTGAATGCTACTAGTGTCATAAGTTTGGGCAATATGCGAGTGAATGCTGGACAAAACAAATAGATCAGTCAAAGAAAAGTATGAATGTGGCTTATTCAAATGTGGTTGAAGGAAACTAGTCCATAGCTTTCATCATGTACAACATTGGTGAAGAAGGCAACCCCAAAGTATGGTATTTGGATAGTGGTTGCAACAACCACATGAGTGGTAATGAAAGTCTTTTTTCTTTCATTGACAAAAATATAAAGTCTGAAATAGGAATGGGGAACAATGGAGTAGTTCCAGTTGTTGGAAGATGATCTATTATGATCTACAACAAGCAAGGTGAGAAGAAGGAGATACATAGTGTATTTCTTGCTCTTGGATTAAAGCATAACCTCATGAGTGTTGGTCAGCTGATCCAAAATGGATACAAAATGTTGATGGAGAAGAGTCAATGCGTCATTTATGACAAGAATGAGAGGACAAAAGTGTTTACAGTAGGGTAAAACTAAAAAGTTGTGTCAGACTTTTATAAAGGAAATAGCCAACACTGATCCAACTTTTAAACTTGAATCACTAAAATGTGATATATATGTTTTGAATTTTGAAATGATGTAAACTAATAAAATATCCATTTTTTAATATATTTTATGTTTGTATTTTAAAAAAAAAACTAAAAAATTATTTGAATATAATTTTTTATCTTTATATAGTAATTTTTTTTTCCTTTAATTTTTTGTGTATTTATGACTTGAAACTTTAGGGCATGAATATATTCTTTTCCAATTTTGATAAACATATATTTTTAAATAAATGTTAAAATTTGCACACATTAAAACTTAGCTATTTCTAATTGACGTTAACTTTCATATTAACTATTTATTTGAAATAGAAAAAAAATACCATCTTCATATAGATTCTTATATCTAGGGCATCATATTTTTTTCAATTTTTTCAATAAATTTTACTATTTTTCCTTTACATGGTAATCAACCTAACGTTTTGTGTTGATAATCTACATTTAGTAAAAATAAAAAGGAAAATATAAATAATTATTAAACTATTAAAATATATACATTTTTGAATATTAAACTTATAAGTCTACAAAAGGGTATTTTTATATTTTAAGAAAAATGTTTTTACCACAAGTGGAAGTTGTTGAAACATCAAGTTTTTCAAATATTTTTTTTTTTTTGGTAAATTGGAATCAAAGTGGTGCTAAATGTAAATTTAGCCAACAATTTTAGGTAGAAAAGTTGTGGACATATATAACTTACCTAGAATGAATCTTACAAGCTCATATGTTTGACCAAAAATAGTTTTTAGTTAAAATTACTAAAATTCACCTATGCTAATAAGTTGGCCGAAAGTGTGACACAATTTTGTGCTGATACCTAGTAGTTCAAATGAAAAAGAACCATATGTTTCCCTTGAAGATTGATGCGTGTTTCTCATCTCAGTCCATTGCTGCACCTCTCAAGAATGGAAAATGTACAACAATACAACATGTAGTGCTCAAAAGCACCATTCAAGATCCCTCCAAGCTATGGCATCTCAGGTATGGACATTTAGGCTATGCTGGTTTGAGTCTTTTCTCTAAGAATAATATGATTGATGGTTTTCCAGGGATAGTAGAGCTTAATGTTAGATGTGAGACTTGCATTTTGGGCAAGCAACATAGGAAACCCTTTCAATTGGGCAACTCTATAAGGGCAAGGGAACCATTGGAGCTGGTACACACGGATTTGGTAGGCTCTATGCAAATCATTTCTGTTGGTAAAAGAAGATTTTTTATGACCTTCATTGATGATTACAGCCATAAGACATTAGTCTATTTTTTGCAACATAAATCTACAACTTTTGATAAGTTTCTATTGTTTAAGGCCCAAGTTGAAAAAGAGACTGGACATTTTATTAAGGTTCTAAGGTTAAATTGTGGAAGAGAGTATACCTCTAATTTTTTTATGAATTCTTGTAAAAAAAATGGCATTAAAAAGGAAATAATAGCTAGGTATACTCCACAGCGAAATGGAGTGGCTGAGAGGAAGAATACGGCCATTGTAGAGATGACAAGAAGTATGATGAAAGCAAAGGAACCCCCTATTGAATATTGAGGAGAGACTATATCAACAACTGTTTATTTGATAAATAGAAGTCCAACAAAGGCGATCTATGACAAGATCCCTCAAGAGGCATGGATAAGACACAAGTGTATGTGGAGGACTTGAGATTGTTCAGTTGTGTGGCATATGCCCACATGCCTAAGGAAAAGAGGTAGAAATTGGATGACAAGGGTAAAAAGTGTATTTCACGGGCTATAGTTAGGAGTCCAAAGCCTATTAGTTGTACAATTCAGTCACCAAGATGATAGTCATTAGTAGGGATGTGGAGTTCCTTGAAGATGAGTTATGGGATGGAGTGGTAGATTTTGACAGCTCAGAACTGCTCCTGAAAGCTCCTAAAAAAAATAAACTAAACATGAATTTTAGCAGGATGAGTCTATAGAAGCTCCTGAAAGTGTTGGACGAGCACCTAAAAGCTCCAAAATATCTCCTGAAAGCTCTCGATGGCTCCTAACAGTTGCTGAAGTTGGAAGATAGTCAACATGACAATCATAGTCAACCAGAGGATTGGCTCTTGAAGGTGTTAGTCGAGCTCTTAAAAGCTCCCAACAGCTCCTAAAAGCTCCTGAAGTGCATAGACAAAAAGGAAAACAACTAAAGATAGCCAAAAGATTGGCTCTTGAAGAGCCCCTGAAATCATTGGTAGAGCTCCTAAGAGCTCCCGACAGCTCCTGAACCTGTCTGTTCAACAAAACATTAGCAGTAGTGAAAGTTCAGATCCACCTCTCACCTCCTTAATCCCAAAGAAGACCAAAACTCTAAGGGAGATCTACCAAAATGAAATGTATGATGAATAATTTAATGAGAGTGTGAGTTTTGTATTATTTTCTCATAGTGATCCAATTTATTTTGAGGAAATTGTGAAAGAGGAAAAATAGTGGTAGGCTATGGATAAGGAGATAGATGTAATAGAGAGGAACAACACATCAGAGTTAACAAATTTTCCTCCCAACAAGCAAGTTATTGGTGTGAAATGGGTCTACAAGAGCAAGTGCAATGCCAAAGGAAGGATAGAATGGCACAAGGAAAGATTAGTTGTCAAAATGTACAAACAATAGTTTGGGAGAGATTATAATGAGAATTTTTCCCCTATTGTAAGGATGGCAATTGTGTGGGTAGTCATAGTAATTGCAGTCCAGCACAAATGGAAGGTATTTCAAATGGATGTGAAGTCTACCTTCTTTAATGGAGTGTTGAAAGAAGAAGTTTATGTAGAGTAACTTTTCATATATAAAGTTCTCAGTCAAGAACACAAGGTGTATAGGCTAAAGAAAACTCTCTATGGGCTAAAGCAAGCTCCACAGGCAAGGTACAATAGGATTGACTCATATTTGATGAGCAATGGCTTTAGCAAAAGCGATGTTGAGCCCACTTTTTACATCAAGGCAGCTGATGATAAAGTTTTAATTGTTGTCTTGTATGTTGATGATTTAGTTTTTACTAGGGATGATAATTTCCTCATTGTTGATTTTAAAGAGGCTATTAAAAGAGAGTTTGAAATAATAAACTTAGGTCTCTTGAGAAATTTTCTAGGCATAGAAGTAAAACAAATGCATGATAGTATATTTATCTCTCAAGAAAAGTATGCAAATAAGATCTTGAAGAGATTTAGGATGCTTGAAAGCAAGTTTGCCCCAACACCAACAGCCATAGGTATAAAGTTGAGCAAGGAAGATTGTAACAACAATGTGGATCCGACCATGTTTAAGATTTTGGTTGGAATTTTAATGTATTTAACAACAACTAGGTCTGATATAATGCACAGTGTGAGTCTTATTTCCAGGTTTATGGAGATTCTATGGGACACCCATTGGCAAGTGAGTAAAAAAATCCTGAGATATGTGAATGGCACCAAAGGATATGACATTATGTACACAACAAATGAGTTTGGAATGGTTGGATATACGGATAGTGATTGGGCAAGAAGTTTGGATAATAGGAAGAGCACATTGGGCTATGTGTTTCATTTGGGTTTGGGAGTCATTTCATGGGCTTCTAAGAAACAATCCATAGTTTCCCTATCTACATCAGAGGCTGAGTATATAGCAACAAATGCAGTAGCATGTCAAGCTATTTATCTGAGAATAATCTTGGGAGAGTTAATAGAAGAATAAGATGATGGAATAGTAATCTTTTGTGATGATGTTTCATCGATAGCCTTGATGAAAAATCTTGTGTTTCATGGAAGAAGTAAGCACATTGAAATCAAGTATCATTTTATCAGAGAATTGGTTAAGAATGGTGAAATTAAAATGACATTTTATAGGTCTAAGTTACAGCTAGCAAACATATTCACCAAGCCTTTGAGCAAGTACAATTTTGAGCACCTAAGGAGTAGATTGGGCATTGTTGTTTGGATCAGGATTGATTTTGATCGTTGGCTCAAGACTAAGGGGGAGTGTTGGAAAATTGAATGCTTCTGAGCCTCCTACTATCATGTCAACCCCCTTGTTTCACCTACTCATCAAGAGTCTCCAATTTCAATGGTAGTTTTTAGGATCTTCATCCCTGCAACTCTTGACAGCCACTGAAGTAAATATGGTAGCTCATTTTGAATTCTCAATTAATGCTAGTAGGTAATTTCAAATTTGAGAGGGAATGTTTGGTTTAAGACAAAAAGGAATGAAGGCAATTAATTTTGTCAAGTTCAAAAGTTGAATTCTTGAGCAACAATAGACTGTGAAGAGGAATGTTTTTGTTCTTTGTGTGATTCAGACAAGTCTGTGTGAGCTTTTTGAAAACTCCTGAACAAAAAAAACTATTTATTTTGTAACTGAGCAGTGATTGCTCCTAAAGAGCTCTACGTAGCTCCTGCCAGTGAGCTCTTAATAGCTCTTGAAGTTTGTTGTGTCTAGTTGAGCAGCTCATGAAGCTCTCAAAAGTTAGTAGTCTATAGTTTGTTTAGTTGCTGAGTTTTTATTCTTAGTGTTTTATGTATTTCTATTTCCAGCTTAATAAATAGAAAACAAGCTTGCATGTCTCCTTGTGCTTCCACATTTTGATTTGGGTATTTCCTGTTTAACTGGTAAACAAAGCAACTCTATGATTTTGGTTTTGTTTAAAAATTGACATTATTTAATTAAAGGGGATGATGTTAGATTAAATTAAACAAAGTTTAATTTATTTTATTTAATAAGATGACTTTAGAGATTTAATCAAATAAAATGAATTATTTAATTAAATAAAGACCTATGCTTAATTAGATTAGATTGAAAATGACTTAATCAGATAAATGATTATTTATTTAATTAAGAGACAAAGAGTGACGATAAACTAAGAAAGTGATTTAGAATGAAATATTGTTAGTGAATCAAGATCAAGTATAATTAGTACATTTTCCGTGTCTACACATACATATACATAGATCTAATGTAGTATTCTTTATTCAACAGACCCCTCCGATACTCAATTGCCCCCACTCCATAGTGATTACCACAATGTGTAATCTTCAGATACCAACGGTGGAGCGCTGTTTTTCAGCTATGGATCCCGTGACTGGACGCAGAACCATAAAGTAATAACGGTAAGATCATTCACTTTCCTTATGATCCCAGCTCGATCTAATAGTCTGGAACAAGGCAAGCACCCATCTGACTGTACGGTTGAATAGCTCGGAATCGCACAGTACCCAATTGACTCCGATTCGAAATCAGAAGTCGGGAGATATCGTTCAACAATGGTAGCTCAGGTGAAGCCACCCCCCAATCGTATTCGCAAGAATCACACTGTATCGTTGTCTCCTGTAGATGTAATCTACTGGCGCAATGTATAAGCAGGCACTGAATATATGCGAATGCGAACAGAAAATTGTATCAAGAAATGGCATGAATCAATTAATAGGAAGTATGATGTATATTTTAACCTGCCACTGATCAAACCCATCAATCTGTTTGGATTAGCCAGATTTGATGTCTCTCTAATTAGAAGCCTATGCAACAGTTTATAAGGTCCTTTTCTCTTTTGGATGCCTCCCACTATAATGAGAGAAGCTTGTCAGCTTGAATAGAAAATAGAGTTCTATCACTCCATTAAATGAAGTTGATTGGAAAGGAGATTTCTAACTATAAAAACAATGTCCACTGTAAGTTTGTATCTATTATTAAGTTTAGATTGTATATATTGCTAAAATATAGTATTCATTTGTTTGCACATCATTTTAAATCGTGCACAAGGATTTACATATTTTCTATTCATATAATCTACCTATCATTGTTTATTGATGTGTATAGCAGCTCCATTCCTTCATCTGGTATCAAATCTAGACGCTGTAGAGACAGTAACATGAACAAGAGTTCGCTGTGGTTCCCAGAAGTGCATGTTGCTTTGTGCAGGATTATTTTATTACAGCAATCAGAGCAGCAACAAGAAAAAAATAATTTTCTGTTACAAAAAGTAGTGCTGAAGTAAAGTGCTGTTTATGTTTTCTCATATTAAAAAAGAGGAGACAACTTGTTAAGTTGAGAACAATCATATAAAGCAATTTGAACTGAGACTAGTGTAAAAAGGAACGATGAAACATTTATTTTGCTTCTACCAGCTAAGAAAATAGTATCTGCTGCTGCGATTTGCTGTGACCATTGATTTTGCATGTTAGGAGAAATTTGCTTGTGTATTCAGCTGGCACTTGTGAGAAAGGAAGAACGGTTTCTAACAAATATTTTAATGAGAACAAATACGAATCAACTTAGATATACAAGTTACAATTAAATCTGACAAAGGATAACAAGAACATTGAAAGTTATATATTATGTTCTGACAAATGATAACAAGAACATCAAAAGTTATATATTATATTCGAACAATAACAAGAGATATCATTGAAATATTTTGAATAGCAGTATTTAGCTGCTAGAATAGAGATCCATCTAAGTCAAATCTTAAATTAAAACATAGCCGACTATGTGTTCCTCTTCCATGGAAGATTTTTCTTCCTCTATTTTTCTGCCGTCTCTTTTGCTGCCTCTGCATTTGAGGTCAACACAAATTACTAATAAAAGGAAGACAAAAAAAAAGAATAATATGTAATGAAAAGTAAGATAAGAATACCTCCATTGGATTCTCTGAAGGGATTGTCAACACTCTCACCCTTCTGTCGTGCCAATCTGAGATGATCTCCGAGAGATCTTGGTATGTTTGGTATTCTCCTTATCTGATAAGAAGATGGTTGGCTGACATTTTGTGATCTTCCATTTTGAACTGCAAAAAAAACACTTCTATAAAATAAATTCTCTTATTTGTTAGTTGGGTTTCTCAATAGTGACCTAAAAAAATTCAGAAAAAGAGTAGTCTTATGTAATAGAAAATCATAGTTATTTATAGTGGGTGATATCACATTTTTGTTAGTTTAGAAAACAAAATAAAGAAAGAATCTATTATTAGTACAGTGGTCAAAACAATAGATTGCACGGACAGAAAAATACAAAAAGAGCAAGATGATATATCTGCATTGTTCTTGGTTGTAAGAAGAAATAGTATGGAATTAGTTAAGCATTGTATTCAATTGAATATTTCAATGATACCATAATGTTGTAAAAAATAACTCTTTTCTTTTGTAGAAGAAGAGAGAATTTTCGAAAAAAGAAATATACAAATAGATGACATGAAACAGTCAAGTATGAAGTATAACTTAATCTTTTATTGATGAAATCCATCGATTTGTTAAACTAAAACCATAAAGCCCTAAACAAACAATGAAGCACAATCCAACATATAAATACAAACATAAAACAATATTATCAAAGTATCCCTATGCCATTGAGTATGCAATAATAGCCTAGTGACAATGATAGCAAAATATCGAAGAAAGTAGTTGTCTCCAAGATAGCAAGAGTCCAAGTAGCGTAAGATGTAATTGTTGAACTGATAGATGTCTTTTATAGAAAGTCAATTTGGAATGAAGGGCTAGGATTAAAAGCTAATAAGATATGTCAATCAATGGTCAGGAATAAAAGTTGTAGTATGGAATAGGGCAAGGGCTAAAGATATGACTAGGTTAAGCACAATCGTGGAGATTAACTTATAAAATAATTCAATCAAGGGTGGAAAAGGAATGAGACAAAAGATAAGACTTGGCACGGATAAAGAGGTGGCCTTAAATTAAATAATTATATCATTATTTAATTTAGGTGGGGTATAAATAATTAAATAATTAAGAAGATCATTTAATTATGGAAGAAGTGGGAAATTTGAATTTTTCATTAAATAATAATTTAATTAAAAAGATGGGAGGAAAAGGACAAATAATCAATTAAATAAATCAAAATTTATATAATTTGAGGAAAGAAGAGGATAAGAATGACAAACAGAACCATTATTTTCTATAAAACCTAGTCCCACATGTAAACATTAATTCCAATACATCACACATAAACATCAATTCCAATACACCAACTTTTTACTAAAAATAGTTTTTACGATAAAAAATTATCCCATAAATTAACATTAATTAATTCTAATGCACCAACTCTTTATGAAAAATGAACTTTTCAAATACCTAAATAAAAATAGTTACAATTCTAAATTTGCTAGATTTATATACCTAAATAAAAATGATCACAACTCTAAATCCACTAGTTTCAACAACCAAAAAAACAACATAGAACATAATATGATTGCTACAATTTTATAGGGGTGATAACCATCACATGCTTTGAGAGTTAGTTTTAACAGCTATAAAGGTCTGAAAGTTTCATATTAAATTAGTTTATATATTAAATTAATTTATATATAAAATTTATTTTTAAAGTTAATATATTTTTTCAATAATAAAATATTTAAAAATCAAACTATTAAATTTAACATTTAAGTATATAAGATTCATTATATTTTTCAAAGTAAAAATAAAATAATGGAATTACAAAAATAATGAAAGATGGTTTGTTCAAGAACATAATGAAAAATTATATAGAAAAGTAAAACAAGTTTATTAAAAAGATGTAAATAATGTAATAAAATCAAATAAATTTTATGTATCTATGCATGTATGAAAAATTATATAGAAAAGTAAAAAAAAATTATTAAAAAGATGTAAATAATGTAATAAAATAAAATAAAGATTAAATTTTATGTATCTATGCATGTACGTAGTAAACTATTATAGGTACCTTAATACATCTATCTAAGAAAACTATTTTATTAAATAACACACAAATTTTATGTGTCCATACATGTACGCATAAACTATTAGAAGTATCTTAAATACATCTACGAAAGCTAATTTGTGTTATAAATTTAATATAGGCACCATGGAGCTAAATAATTAATATAGTATATGGGTTATAGTTGGAATTGACTATTGATATAAATGTAAATAAATGAATTAAACAAAATAAAAGTGATAAGTAGTTATATTGTGATGATGGAGAAGTGTTATAATGGGTGGCACAAAATGAATCACTAATAGTTTTTTTATATTTTGGTATCTAGATTTTAGATTCAAGTCACATATTATATTATAGACCTAGTTTTTGTGCATAGATATAAAATTATGATACATACATCTAATCTAAAAAGTTTCAAACTATTGAATCCTACTCAACTTGATCTTTAATATTTAAATAATGATAATTTTTCGTGTTATTTATAAACAAGTTTAAGCATTCTTTCGGATTTAAGGTTTAATTTTGTACATGTAAGACTCGCTATCTTACAATTCAGAGAATGTATGAAGGGCTAAGAACATGTTTTATAAAGTATTGTCCTCACTTTCTTCTCTTTTTCATAATTACATCCATTCACACCTCCTCCATGTTAAATTTCATTTTTGATATTCATAACTGATTCTCTCCTATTCTATGTATAGTGAATCTTTCTTGACACCTAGTGATAGATGCATGAAAATCCCTAAGAGTTATAAAACACATCTCATAAAATCTCTACCATCATTGGCCTCTCTTTTTCATGATCACATTTTTTCACACCTCCATCATGAAAAATTTCAAGTTCTTACATTCAAGACTACTCATGTAACCAATTAATAGTCTTGTCCTTTTCATGATTGTGTTCATTCCTATCTTTGTCATGTGAAAATTTTGTTTTGTATATGTAGGACTCATATCTTACAATTCATAGAATGCACAAAGGGTTAAGAACATGTTTTGTAAAAGTATTTCCCTCACTTGCCTCTCTATTTCATAATTGCATTTATTCACAACTCCTACATGTTAAATTTCATTTTTGATATTCACAATTGATTATCACCTATTCTACATAGTCAGTATTACTTGACGCTTATTCTAGATGCATGGAAAATTATAAGAGTTAAAGAACACGTCTCATAAAATCTCTGCCTTTAGTAGCCTCTTTTTTCATGAGCATATCTATTCACATTTCCATCATGAAAAAATCCAAGTTCTTACATTCAGGACTACTCCTATAACTAGTTAAATGTCTTATCATTTTCATGATTACATGCATTCCTATCTCCATAATGCTTAATAATTTTGTACATGAAAGAATAATTATCTTACAATCTATAGAATACATGAACGGTTACTTAAGAACAGTTTTACAAAAGCACTATCCTCACTTGTCTCTCTTTTTCATAATTGTATTCATTCACACCTCCTCTATGTTAATTTCTTTTTTTTGAGATTCATAACTGTAAGAACTTATGAAAAGCAACAACAAGATCAAGAGACTAAACATAGCACAAAAGAGACATACAAGATGAGAGAATATGATGATTGCATTCTCAATATGCATTAATATGTACAATGAAGATAGGTAATTACAAGCTAGGACACAGTGAAGGGACACGAATGAGACAAGTGTCCTAATCATGTGCAGGGTAGGTAGAAAGAAATATTAGATAAATCCATGAAAAGTGGATCACCCACCTAAAGTGGAATTATCATGCCACAAAAAGTGGAGATAAAAAGGTGATAACTAGATCACACCACAAATAGTGGAATTTCTCCTACACACACTTCCCTAAGTGTCTAACTCATATCTCTCAGTGTATTCACAAACCTAGATGCAAGATGCAAATAACTAGGTGTCACAAGTGCAACCTGTAATGATCTGCATTTCCTAAGTAAGCTTAAGTAAAGTGTAATAAGTAAACTACTTATTTACACCAACACTCCCCCTTAAGTAGAACTTGGGGAATGAAGACTCAAGCTAACCATGCAAGATAAGATGCAAGATGGGTCCTGACAATTGAGCCATGTTAGGTACCCATGTACAAGTGAAATGCAATCTCTCACAAGTGGAGTAAAGATAGAAAAACCCAGTGAGAATAAACTACCCCCCAAAAGAGAGATGAAATACAAAACCATATGAACATAGTATGAGAAGGACAAAACCCCGTGTGAGGAAAAAGTCCCCCCCATACAAGAGAAGAAAAGAGACAAAGTAGCCCCCCATCAATGTACAATGTGCACTCATGGAAGATGCTCAAGAAGGAATGAAGAAGCTGCTCCAAAATTGTCGAACAACATTCCTCCCCTTAGGAAGAAACAATACCAAAGGTGCATGAATGAAGTCTCCCCAATCCACAAGTGAAGAAGGAAGAACCTTCAAAATGTAAGTTGTCTTTGAAAGCTGCTCAAATTGCCCTATGTTGATGCTGAAAGATGCCTTTTCCAAACCATGTGAAGTTGCAATGGCAAGTGAAAAGGTCGCAGTGTAGTCACTTCCTGGAACTTGTGAGAACCCCTTTGCAACAACACTCTCATCCGCCGAAAAATACAACTCAAGATCTAGCAAGGATGAAGGTAGAACATACTCCAAAGATGCAAGTGTCTCCTCAGAAGAGAAAGTGGCCTCCTCCAATTGTTGTACATATGCATACACAATCACATCAAAATCAAAAGACTAATCATGTAGAGGAGGGTCAGAGTTTTCCCTCGCAACAACTGAAGAAGAATCACCTCCATCAAAGAGAAGATATAATTAATCAAATGTGTCTCCCAAATCTGCAATGTAGGACTCCACAAACAAGCTGCCAATGTCTGTCAAGCAGTCATCCCATGAAGCTACTGCTAGAAGACAAGGTATGCACTGTTGTACTAAATCACAAGACACTAAAATTGTTGGAACACAAGTATCATCAGGTACATCAGTCAATGTAGGAGATGGAATATCAGCAATAGGATCAAGAATAGTGAGCACTCCAAGATTCAAGTAACCATACTCATTCTCCTCAAGTGTGTCCATACTAGGGTGAACTAAATCATCACTAGGAGAAAATATGAGAAGGTGTAGAACCGAGAATGATGATCAACCTCCCCAACTGCAACAAGAGCCCTGCTATGCAAATCTCAAACAATGAAAAAATCTGGTGTCAACTCTACACTCTTTCTTGTACCAGTATGTGTAATCTGATAGATGGAAAGGATGCTCCTTGACAAAGTAGGCACACATAGAACATCATTAAATGCTCCACCTTCAATGTCAATAGACCCCTTCTCACAAATTTCCAAAGAAGTGTTGTTGGCCATCAAAATGGTTGGTGATGAACAAGAATCAAATGAAGAGAACATATCCTTGGAAGAAGTCATATGATGTGAAGCTCCTGAATCAAGGATCCACCTATCTAAATTGGAATCTACAACTGCAAGAAATTCTTGCCCCTTATGTTTCTCGTGTTTAGATGAAGAAGGAGATGAGCTTGATGTTGTTGCCATGAGAGTTGTACTTTTTCCCTTAGAAGTAGAAGTGGAAGGATATGAGTCTTTTTCCTGATATGCAATTGGCAAGTTGATGTTGTTCTTCTTAAGGATATTTTTCAACTCATCAATTTTCTTAACATGACAACAATGCTCCTCATGACCAAACTTTTTGTAATATGCACATGTTGGTTACTCCCTCTTGCTTGAATAGTTGTACTTCTTTGAAGAAGATGAAGTTAAGCTTTGTTGTGGAGGAGTGGATTATTTGTTCTCTCCTTGTGGCTTTGGTGAAGATTTCTTTTGGTCTTTCTGTTTGCCTTGCTTGTTGTTTCTGTGATTGACCACCAATGCTTTTGAAGTTGAAGACTTGAGAATGCCCATTTTCATCAACTTATTTTTCTCAAGAATCAAAAGATTTGTGAGAGCCTCAAAATATGGTGATGTGAAGTTACTTATTGTCAATCTTTGAGTCTAAAAACTTGAAACAAAGGATACATACTCAATTGGAAGCTTGTCCAACAAGTTGAAGACCAACAAATCATCCTCTTTCTCAATACCACAATCTTTTAGTTGTGCTCTTAACTCATTTTCTTTAGTTACATAATCCTGAATTGTGTCAAAATGCTTGGGATCAAGGCTTAGCAGATCATGTTCAAGCTTGTACCCCTTAACCTTATCAACCTTTCCATACAAATTAGCAAACTTATCCCACGCTTCCTTAGCTATAGTACATTTATCAACATGGAAAATGAGATCATCTAAAATGAACTTTCTTAGTGTACCCAATGCCATAGAAGTTTTAGTGATCCAATCCATATATGAAGTTGGATCTGCCTTAGGATCTGAAGGTGCAATTATGGTTCCATCAATGTAGTAAATTAAACCTTTTTCCATTAGTTTACTCCATGCACACACTTTCCATGTAGCATAATTATGTGCAATTAAGAGTGGAACTTTAGATGAACCCATGATGGAATGCAACAACACAAGAGAGAAAATAAGAACAATCACACAAGAGACACTCCCCCAAATTCATTCAATCAAAGTACTCCCCCAAATAGATGATTTTGGCACTTTATAATGCAGTGCATCTACAATAGGCCACTTGCAACTTGGCTAAGTGGACTTATGATTCTGATTTACAACTTGCCAAAAATAGGCTGAGAATAGATTAGAACAATGAAGCAAAGACCTAAATTTAGATCTATGCAATACAAGTGCCAAATAGGCCAAAAAGGACCATATGTTGAAAGTACAAAAGCCACTCAAGATCGCTTCAAATTGATTGTAGATTCAAGAAGTAGATGAAAAATTATGCACTTTAAAAAAAATGACATCTAAGAAGGAGTTTGTGTGTGCCTGTATGGAGCCTCAGAAGTTGCAGAGAGGAGGACTAGATAGGTACAAAGTTGAAAAAATGAAAATTCTAGAAAATATGTCCACCAAAATTAGAAACCAGGTACACAGTTGTGAAGTACATGAAAAATTAGCCCAAATAAAAAAAAATTGCTAAGAAAAAGGAGCTAAAATGAGAAAGATACGGATATTTGAAAATTGACTGCAAAATCAAGAAGTCCATTGGAGAGGGGTTGGAAATTTTCAAAGCAGTGCTAACGTAATACTGACGTCAGTAACTCTTGAGATTAAAATTGATGGTCTCTCACCTGTCGAAGAAGAATATGCTTCTATACCTATAGAATATTCTTCCAACTAAGAGCTTAAAATTGACGGCTATATGGTTGTCAGAGTCAACATTAGCTTTAAATTTGACGGTTATGGGCCCGTCACATAGAATATTCCTCCACCACTAGAATATTTGCAGAATCATTGAATTAAAGTTGATGTTTACATGCATGACATGGATTCCCCAATCTTCAGAGAATCTTAGTGGAATATTCCCATAGAATTTTATGATCACCGGTATGAATGAGCACTGACTAATTTTCTTTAAGTGTTACTGTCAGTGGAAGATTTGAGCACCGGGTATTTTTGTCAATTGGGTGTATGAAGAATTCATTGCCGATTCTTTTTCCTTGCTGGAATATGGTTGACTGTGGCTGGCTATTATACAACCGATGATGGAATCTTCAACATTCCAATCAAAAACTTCACCACTGCTGATTTTTTCTAAGGAATGCCCGCAGAAATACAAAATGCTTGTTAGTTTTTATAATAGAGGCTAGTTTTTTTAAAATAATTCCACCGACTTCTTATTATTAGACTGTTAGTTGATGGAGTGTGGCATTGCTTCTTGAGCCAACAAAAATCCGCCATGTGGCAGGGCGAACAAGGGGCTATGTGGTGCCTACGAGTCGGCGGTACAATAGTACCTACATGCAGACTCTAAATTTTTATTTTTATTTTTTATAAACTTTTTACAAATCAATACAATGAATTTTTTTATTTTTTTTATTTTTATTTTCTGATTTATAAAAAATCAAAAACTATAAATACAATTTTTTTTTTCAATTAAAAAAATTACAATAAAATTTCTCAGTACAAATGGAATTTAAAAAAAAAAAAATCAACTCAATTTTTTTTGCAAAAAATATATTTTTTCATAACTATAGAGAAATTGAAAAAATATCCAAATTGGTGAACTTTTCGATCTAGAGCTCCCGATGTCAGATTTCGACAAAATGAAAGGCTATCTTGATTGAAAATAGCCTTTTGAATCTAAATTTGAGGTCAAATCTATTGTGCATGTTTTGCACACACGCCCCACCGTAGGCAGGGACCCCCTTTTTTTTGCTCTTGACGGGCTGCTTTGCTCCTGTCTTGTTTTGCGTGCCCCATTTCCAAGCCCAAATTGGTCATGTGCCTTCAAACGATCAAATCCCCTAACCAAATTCACCTGCTTGGGGTATTCAAATATGTGGAGAAATAAAGTCCCCCATCCCCTTTCTACCTTTTGTCTTGCTTTGGCTATTTCAGAAACATCCGTGGACCCCTGTCAGTCCAGTTTCCACATTTTTGGCTTTGGGGACAATTTTTTGGTGGATTTGGGATGTGTTTGGGGTGTTTCAATGAACTGCCAAGGATTCATCAACGTTTCGTTAAGTTTCGATGGTTTCAGAACTTTCCCTCTAGAATTCTCTTCCTCCTTGGTTGTTTGGAAACATCTGTGGACCCCCATCACTCCCGTTTCCTCAATTTTGACTTTGGGGGCAACATTTTTTGGATCGGGAATCTATTTGAAGTGCGTAAATGAACTGCCAAGGTTTCGTCAACGTTTCGTTAAAGTTCGATGGTTTCAAAACTTTCTCTCTGGAATTCCATTCCTCCTTGGCTGTTTGGAAACATCCGTAGACCCCCATCACTTTCGTTTCCACAATTTTGACTTTGGGGGCAACCTTTCTTGGATATGGGATATGTTTGAAGTGCATAAATGAACTGCCAAATTTTTGTCAACGTTCCATTAAGTTTCGATGGTTTCGAAACTTTGCCTCTAGAGTTCCCTTCCTCCTTGGCTGTTTGGAAACATTCATGGACCCCCGTCACTCTCGTTTCCTCAATTTTGACTTTGGGGTCACCCTTTTTTGGATTTTGGATGTGTTTGAAGTGCATAAATGAATTGCCAAGGTTTCGTCAATGTTTCATTAAGTTTCGATGGTTTTGAAACTTTTCCTTTGGAATTCCCTTCCTCCTTGGCTATTTGGAAACATCTGTGAACCCCCATCACTCCCATGTCCACAATTTTGACTTTGGAGGCAACCTTTTTTGGATCTGAGATGTGTTTGAAGTGCGTAAATGAACTGCCAAGGTTTTGTGAACATTCCGTCAAGTTTCGATGGTTTTCAAACTTTGTCTCCAGAATTTCCTTCCTCCTTGGCTGTTTGGAAACATCTGTGGACCCCCGTCGCTCCTGTTTCCTCAATTTTGACTTTGGGGGCATCATTTTTTGGATCGGGGATGTGTTTGAAGTGCATAAATGAACTGCCAAGGTTTCGTCAATGTTGCGTTAAGTTTCAATGGTTTCAGAACTTTCTCTCCAGAATTCCCTTCCTCCTTGGCTATTTGAAAACATCTGCAGACCCCCATTGCTCCCATTTCCACATTTTTGACTTTGGGGTCACCCTTTTTTGGATCTGGGATATGTTTGAAGTGTGTAAATGAATTGCCAAGGTTTCGTCAATGTTCTGTTAAGTTTCGGAGGTTTTGGAGCTTCGTCCCCCTTTTGCTGTTTTGGAACATCCGTCGGCCCAAGGTGACCTAGCCTCTAGAGCCTGGCCCCTCCGTGGCCGTTTCTAGGACTCCACCTCTCCGTGACCATTTTGGAGCATCCAGCGGCCACCTCTCTTCTGGCCTTCGGAGCCCGGCCCCTCCGTGGCCGTTTCTGGGAGTTTGTCCCCCTTTGGCCATTTTGAACATCTGGTGGCCACCTCCCTTCCGACCTCCAGAGCCAGGCCCCTCCATGGCCGTTTCCAAAAGTCCATCCCCCTTTGGCCATTTGGAACATCCAACAACACCTCCTTCCTGGCCTCTGAAACTCAGGCCCTCCGTGGCCGTTTCTAGGAGTCCGTCCCCCATTGGCCATTTGGAACATCGAGGAGCCTTCCTTCTTCCCGGCTGTTTTGAACATCCGGGAGCCTGCCTCCTTCCCGGCTGTTTTGAATATCTGGGAGTCTGCCTTCTTCTTGGTTGTTTTGAACATTCGGGAGCCCACCTTCTTCCCGGCTGTTTTGGCTTCTGTCTGCTATCTTCCTTCTAGCTTTCTTCCACTATCTTTCCGCCCTCTGGCGCTCGCACCCTTGAAGCACGCATTAATGTTTATGGCCCAAATGAGCTCCAAATATGAATATCAAGATCTTTTGATGATGCATGGATAGATCTAACAGGGAATTTATAGGTTTGACTGACATTTTCCTTAACTCATGTATAAATGCACTTAGGACACTTCGTGTTTGTAGGAGTCAAGAAGCCTTCTGTAGGTCTATCAGAGAGGCCCATTGAGGGAGTTGTCCTACCTTTTTCCAGATGATGATGATTTCTAAGGGGATTTCTGCCCGAATCAGGGACCACCAATCCATTGATGCCAATCGTCGATGGGCTCATTTGATCAAAGGAAGAACACTGCAAGCACATCAAGCAAAAGACAATTTTCAGGTAGTTTCAGCTATAGTGAAAAGGGAAATTAGCTAAATGATGAAATTGTACAGTGATTGACACTAGATGACAAAACAGAGAAAAGACAAGGAATGTATTTTAAATTACTAGATAATGGAGGGTAGGTGAAACCCTATTGTAAATCAAATCAGGGTCATTCGATTTAATTGAATCCTAGCCATTCATTTGGGCTTTGAAAAACTATAAATAGGGGCTTTCCCCTCATTTGTAAGGGTTGGAGAATTGATGTAAAGACATTCTGCAACAATAGAAAGCAACATTGCATGATTTATGGGTCTTCATTTTGAGTTTGCTCTTTATGTATGCATAGTTCACCTTCCATGTTAGTTTTAGCGTTAGTTTCTTGAATGGGAGTGGTGATGGTGTTTGTTGTTTCAGTATTTGATGAACTTCCAGCTCATACTTTTTGTGGTTCATTGATGATGAATCACTTTGCAAAGCTAGTCTGAGCCTCTTTCCTTTATTGTTGCAACTTAGTTCGATTGCATATACATGGTGTGTGTATGCAATTTAAAAATCTACAATCCTTAGAAGATTGCACTAGTTTTGTGCAACTGTAGGTTTCTCTTGGCCAAACAAAACCCAGTTTATGAAGCCTATCTACTTTAGCAGCCACGATTGTTACTGTTCATTCATAGCTTAGGATTAGAATAGCTTTCTTGACCCTTCTTTTGTTGTTTCTTTTAATCCTTGGTTAGAGTAGGACCCAAAGCATCACCATGAAGCTAAATCAGATGAACTTGATGAGTTTCAACTTGCTGTTTTGAGTGGATAGCCACTGTTAATTCACTTTCAGCACTTTGAAACTACATTTGCAAACCCAATTTCCATGCTTTGTAACCCATCCGTAAGACTGCCATGTGATTCCAGCAAATCACATAAAGCAACTGAGATATTCCAAGCACTGTCAAGACTTGACATTAGAGACCTTGGGATAGTGTTCTGCAATCTGATTGTGGAAGATTATCTTTCAAGAGAGGTAGTGCACCTACACACTGCCTGTGTTGAAAAGTGCATAAAAAACAAATCAACAGAACTGGCACTAGAAGGAGGGCATGACAAGTTGAGGCTACAAAGCTGAAAGTTGGGAATCGAAAAGAGCACTTTCAAAGAAAAAATATGAGATAGGGAGATCTCTTTTAATGCTAAAAATTAGAAATTTTTGAAGGAAAAAGAAGCTGAATCAAAATGGAGCAGCATGCACAAATTGACATCACTGAGTTACATGCACATTTGAATAAGAGACTGAAGAAGCCATTGCAGCAATTCGCGTTGGCAGACAGATGTCGGATCCATTGCACTCATAGGCACAATGAGTTGGGGTGTCTCACATTTTTTAGCAGAATTGAAAGGGTATTGCAAGGGGAAATTCCCTTTTGGGAAATCTATCAGCCTTTAGCCCTTGCAAACTCAGAGGAAGAATTGACAACCATGGCAGCCAATGCATTCAAGGAGCTGATCCAGGAACATTTGAGCAACAAGGATGGACCGAGATTGGAGGAAGTACTAATGGCAAGTTGGTGTAGATTTCACAATGCACCACATTCAGAATTTATGTGTCCATCATGTGACATCATTGCTCAAGCTAGGGGTTGTTCGAATAAGTTGGAGTAGCCAAATCCCAATGAAGAGAAGTTATCCCATGAGGCAGAAGAGTTGTCAACATCTGAAGGACAGCAAAGTAAGGATGAACCAAGAAATTTGATACAAGTTGATGTTGGAGCAACAAACATTGAAGTTGAAAACTAGGAGGAAGAGGCAGATTTTACTAGGACATCAAGGTGCCTTGGTGAAAATCTAATTGAAATTAATTTAGAAGGCCTTCCCACCACCAATCAAGGGTAGTCCTCCACTCTAGAAGAAGAGAAATTGGTAGGTGATGATGAACCAATGAAGTCTGCAGTCATGCATGCCGAGACAACTAATGAAGATGCTAAAGATCAAGAAGAAGAGGAGGCTGAAAGCCTTGGGGCAGCAGAAGGAGATGGTAAAAGCATAAGCAAAATCAGGTTGAAAGACCTCTCTACCTACAATGACAGCGATCAAGAATCTAAAAATGAAGATTTGGAGGAGTGGGAGCAACCACTCGCTACAGCTGTCTACCATCAAAATTCTTTTTCAAGTGATGATGAGGACTCGATAGTGGAAAGATATGGCCAACTCATCTCCAAATTAGCAAAGGATTGGTCAGAGCTAAAATACTAAGTGGATTTGTAAATTCTACTATTGCCAAATTGGTGCAGACTTCATGATTCATCACACTCTGAATTTGCATGCGGACTGTGCCAAGAAGTCATCAAGCAAGTCAAAGAACAAGCAAGGCAACCAAGTACCTGACCTCCTCTACTTGCTACCCATATCGAAGAAAAAGACCAAAAGTTTGAATCAAGTGATGGCTCAGTTCAAGGTGGACCTCAAGAGGATGTTGGGGCAGCAATAGAAGGATAGCAATACAATCTCGAACTTCTGAGCGATGAAGTAGATCAAGCGAGAATGCTATCCACTAGTCACCAAGAAGTTCTTCCTTTTGAAGAGCAGTTGTGTACCATGGATGATGGGAATTTTAGCGAGTCTTTGGAGGGAAATTGTGTAGTATACTTTGGTCCTCTTGATGAGGTGCCATTGATTGATGAATTCTTTCCATTGGGAGCTACACTACGGAGATATGCTCATGTCGAGGAAGAGAACATCTTAGAAGATGGTAGCGATGAATACATACTCCTTGAGCCCCCAAATAGTGATGCACTAGAGTTTCCAAATTGGGAGAGGAGCTCCTTCTCTATTTACAGTGATAGTGAGCAAGAGGAAATGAGTGAACATCATGATGAGGTGCATGAACAACAAAAGGAAGAAGACAAAGGCAGAGGTGCTGAGATAGCTACTAATAGAGATGAATCACTTGACCAACTATGAAATGCAACTTTGATCCCTTCTGCCATGATCACTGTTGATCCTCCCTCATATTCAGATGGCTGCAATAAGATAGATTTGCATATGTCATCATCCCATGATACTGAACATCACAAAAATAAGGCTCACACCTGGGAAAGGAGATGGGACAGCATGTTGCCCCTTGAAGATAGCAATCAAGAAGAGGTTTTGGCAATGGAAACCCAGGCATATGAGGTGTACTTCCTTGAGGAACAACCAATGGAGGTTGTGGGTCCTATTGGTAGATTGAAAGAGTTGTTTGTTGCCTCATCCTCCCAGCCTTATACAAGCTTAAGGTCCACAGTGTTGCACCCTCCACCGTGCCCGCCCGAGGTTGCCAATGCAACAATCAATGATGTTGTGCTTGCTCTTGACTGTCCAACACTGCCACCTCTTTGTGATGATATCTAGGTTTTATCCTTCCTTGCCCCTATTATTTCTCATAATTGCACTTATTATTTTGATTATGGGAACAAGGAAAAACAAACATATTTATGGATTAACCATGGGTTCAATGCACCTCCTCAATTGTTGATTTTTCATGATGATGTTGAACTTGAGTGCTACAACATTGAATTTCTTTTTTCAGAATATAAAGACAAGTTTGCATGGTTAAGAACGATAACAATTGCTTGTTTGCTTGTGCATGCATTATGAAATCCAATGAATGTTAATGTTGGTCTATCGTGCCTGAACATAGTGCTTTGTAAATATCTTTGTACATAGCTCATTTTTGAGTAATATAGGCTTCCTGTAAATACTCTACTTTCTTGCTTTCCTTGGGTTAGTTGGTTTGTGTAGGTTGTTTTCTTTTTGTTTGTTTTCACTTTGTTGCTACTTTGCTCGGGGTCCCTTTGCTTTTAGCTGGGCACATTTGTGCGCACAACAACCATACTTATTGCCTGGGGTTGTTCTACATATTTCTTTGTCAAACTCTAATCAAGTCTTTAGAGTGGATGGTGAAGGTCTTCTGTTAGTGTCAAGCGATCTGGATGTTTAATTCAAAGAGGATAAGTTGTTGGTTTAGTCTAACTTTGACATATTTTAAAATCTTATAGCTCTTACGCATCTTAAGAATTTGACGGTCACTATAGGGTCTTTTGTGAAGTCTAGTTAAGTGAAAAATCTAAAATTTTGCTCCAGTGCCACTGTGATTCTCAGCCCTAAGCGCGAATTTCAATGCTTGCGAGTTGAAATAAAAGAGCTAAAAAGAGAAAAGAAAGAAAAATTTAACTTTTCAGGGGTATCTAAGCAACTCTACTAGGGATATGGATGCCTGGCCGGCAGTAGAGTAATGTTTAGGAGAATCACAGCAATAACCTCGTCGGGGCTATGGATGCCTGACTGGCAGCCAGACAATGTCCCAGATGCTTTTGGAGTTAGAATAAACTATATAACTTAATTGAACGGAGCTTGGGTTCCTGTAGCAATTGAAGAATGGGAATTAACGCAATTGCACACACTTGGATTTTCAACATACTGAAGGTTGGGTTGGCTAATGGTTTTGATCCTTTGGTTGGGCGTCTGGTTTGTTTGCCCTAGCGTGAAGGTCAAAACTAGAGAAATCTCTAGGTTCGTGATTCCAGTTTGTCATCAAAATGCTCTTGAGCATTTCTCCAGTGAGTCACCATTTTTTGTGCATGTTCTGCATGCATGCCTCGCCATAGGCAAGGACCCCCTTATTTTTGCTCCCGATAGGCTACTTTGCTCCTGTCTTGTTTTGCGTGCCCCATTTCCAAGCCCAAATTGGTCATGTGCCTTCAAACGATCAAATACCCTACCCAAATTCACCTACTTGGGGTATTCAAATCTGCGGAGAAATAAAGTCCCCCATCCCCTTTCTACCTTTTTTCTTGCTTTGGCTATTTCGGAAACATCCGTGGACCCTTGTTAGTACAGTTTCTACATTTTTGGCTTTGTGGACAACTTTTTGGTGGATTTGGGATGTGTTTGGGGTGTTTCAATGAACTGCTAAGGATTCGTCAACATTCTGTTATCTTTTGATGGTTTCAGAACTTTCCCTCTGAAATTCCCTTCCTCGTTGGCTATTTGGAAACATCTGTAGACCCCCGTAGCTCCCATTTCCTCAATTTTGACTTTGGGGGCAACTTTTTTGGATCGAGGATGTGTTTGAAGTGTGTAAATGAGCTGCCAAGGTTTCGTCAACATTTCATTAAGTTTCAATGGTTTCAGAACTTTCCCTCCAGAATTCCCTTCCCCCTTGGCTGTTTAGAAACATCCGCGGACCCCCGTCACTCCCATTTCCAGAATTTTGACTTTGGGGGAAACCTTTTTTGGATCCGGGATGTGTTTGAAGTGTGTAAATGAATTGCCAAGGTTTCGTCAACGTTCCATTAAGTTTCGATGGTTTCAGAACTTTGCCTCTAGAATTCCCTTCCTCCTTGGCTGTTTAGAAACATCTGTGGACCCCCGTCACCCCTGTTTCCTCAATTTTGACTTTGGGGTCACTCTTTTTTGGATCTAGGATGTGTTTGAAGTGTGTAAATGAATTGCCAAGGTTTTGTCAACGTTTCGTTAAGTTTTAATGGTTTCTAAACTTTTCCTCCAGAATTTCCTTCCTCCTTGGCTATTTGGAAACATCCGTGGACCCCCGTCGCTCCCGTTTCCACAATTTTGACTTTGGGGGCAACCTTTTTTGGATCCAAGATGTGTTTGACATGTGTAAATGAACTACCAAGGTTTCATGAATGTTCCATTAAGTTTCAATGGTTTCAGAACTCTGCCTTCAGAATTCCCTTCTTGGCTGTTTGGAAACATCTTTGGACCCCCGTCACTCCTGTTTCCTCAATTTTGACTTTGGGGGCATCCTTTTTTGGATCAAGGATGTGTTTGAAGTGTGTAATGAACTGCCAAGGTTTCATCAACGTTCCGTTAAGTTTCAATGGTTTCAGAACTTTCTCTCTAGAATTCCCTTCCTCCATGGCTGTTTGGAAATATCTACGGACCCCTGTCACTCCCGTTTCCACATTTTTGACTTTGGGGTCACCCTTTTTTGGATTTGGGATGTGTTTGAAGTGCGTAAATGAACTGTCAAGGTTCCGTCAACGTTCCGTTAAGTTTCGGTGGTTTCAGAGCTTCGTCCCCCTTTTGCAGTTTTGGAACATCCGTCGGCCCAGGGCAACCCGACCTCCAGAGCCTAGCCCCTCCATGTCCATTTCTGGGACTCTGCCTCTTCGTGGCTATTTTGGAACATTCGACAGCCACCTCCCTTCCGGCCTCTGGAGCCTGGCCCCTCCGTGGCCGTTTCTGAGAGAACGTCCCCCTTTGGCCGTTTTGAACATCCGGCGGCCACCTCCCTTCCGGCCTCCAAAGCCCGGCCCCTTTGTGGCCATTTCTAGAAGTTTGTCCCCCTTTGGCCATTTGGAACATCCAGTGGCCACCTCCTTCCCGGCCTCTGAAACTCGGGCCCGCCGTGGCCGTTTCCGGGAGTCCGTCCCCCTTTGGCCATTTGGAACATCCAGGAGCCTTCCTTCTTCCTGGCTATTTTGAACATCCAGGAGCCTGCCTCTTTCCCTGCTGTTTTGAACATCCAGGAGCCCGCCTTCTTTCTATCTATTTTGAACATTCGGGAGCCCACCTTCTTCCCGGCTGTTTTGGCTTTTGTCTGCTATCTGCCTTCTAGCTTTCTTCCACCGTCTTTTCGCCCTCTAGTGCTCGCACCCTTGAAGCACGCATTAATGTTTATGGCCCAAATGGGCTCCAAATATGAATATCAAGATCTTTTGATGATGCATGGATAGATCTAACAGGGAATTTGTAGGTTTGACTGACATTTTCCTTAACTCATGTATACATGCACTTACGACACTTCATGTTTGTAGGAGTCAAGAAGCCTTCCGTAGGTCTATTAGAGAGGCCCATTGAGGGAGTTGTTCTACATTTTTCCAGATGATGATGATTTCTAAGGGGCTTTCTGCCCGAATCAGGGACCACCAATCCATTGATGCCAATCATCGACGAGCTCGTTTGATCAAAGGAAGAACACTGCAAGCACGTTAAGCAAAAGACAATTTTTAGGCAGTTTCAACTACAGTGAAAAGGGAAATCAGCTAAATGACGAAATTGTACAGTGACTGACACTAGATGACAAAACAGAGAAAAGACAAGGAATGTATTTTAAATTGCTAGATAATGGAGGGTAGATGAAACCCTATTGTAAATCAAATCCGGGCCATTCGATGTAATTGAATCCTAGCCATTCATTTGGGCTTTGGAAAACTATAAATAGGGGCTTGCCTCTCATTTGTAAGGGTTGGAGAATTGATGTAAAGACATTCTACAGCAATAGAAAGCAACATTGCATGATTTAAGGGTGTTCATTTTGAGTTTGCTCTTTATGTATGCATAGTTCACCTTCCATGTTAGGTTTAGTGTTAGTTTCTTGAATGGGAGTAGTGATGGTGTTTGTTGTTTTAGTATTTGATGAACTTCTAGCTCATGTTTTTTGTGGTTCATTGATGATGAATCACTTTGCAAAGCTAGTCTGAGCCTCTTTCCTTTATTGTTGCAACTTAGTTCAATTACATGTACATGGTGTGTGTATGCAATTTGAAAATCTGTAGTCCTTAGAAAATTGCACTGGTTTTGTGCAACTATAGGTTTCTCTTGGCCATGCAAAACCCAGTTTAGGAGGCTTGTCTACTTTAGTAGCCACCATTCTTACTGTTCATTTGTAGCTTAGGATTAGAATAGCTTTCTTAACCCTCCTTTTGCTGTTTCTTTTAATCCATGGTTAGAGTAGGACCCAAAGCATCACCATGAAGCTAAATTAGATGAACTTGATGAGTTTCAACTTGCCGTTTTGAGTGGACAGCCACTGTTCATTCACTTTCAGCACTTTGAAACTGCATTTGCAAACCCAACTTCCATGCTTTGTAACTCATCCGTAAGACCGCCTTGTGATTCCAGCAAATCACTTAAAACAACTAAGATATTCCAAGCACTGTCAAGAACTAACATTAGAGACCTTGGGATAGTGTTATGCAATCTGATTGTGGAAGATTGTCTTTCAAGAGAGGTAGTGCACCTACGCACTGCTTGTGTTGAAAAGTGCATAAAAAACACATCAACAAGATCTGGTCTAGGATGCACCAAACTATCACTGCTCCTCAGATTTTCCTCTTGATCACCTTCACACGAACTAAGATCTCCCACCAATGGCTGTGCAAAAGACCTTGAACTGCTCTGATACCATGTAAGAACTTATGAAAAGAAACAACAAGATCAAGAGACTAAACATAGCACAAAAGAGAGACAAGATGAGAGAATATGATGATTGTATTCTCAATATGCATGAAGATGTACAATGAAGATAGAAAATTACAATCATGGACAAGGCTTGCTTATAAAGACAAGCTAGGACACAATGAAGGGACACGAAGGAGACAAGTTTCCTACTCATGTGCAGGGTAGGTAGAAAGAAATATTAGATAAATCCATGAAAGGTGGATCACCCACCTAAAGTGGAATTATCATGCCACAAAAAGTGGAGATAAAAATGTGATAACTAAATCACACCACAAAGAGTGGAATTTCTCCTACACACGCTTCCCTAAGTGTCCAACTCATATCTCTCAATGTATGCACAAACCTAGATGCAAGATGTAAATAACTAGGTGTCACAAGTGCAACCTATAATGATATGCATTCCCTAAGTAAGCTTAAGTAAAGTGTAATAAATAAAATACTAGTTTACACCAATAATAACTAATTTTTGTTGGGAATAGGATTGCAATTAAATGGCATCCTATTCTTATGTAGCTTAATACTTTATAATAAAACTATGAGATTGCTGATGTAATTAAGTGTTCTTTGTTACAATTTCTTTTTGGATGATTATATGTTTAATTCATTTTACCATTTGTAGAAGTAGATAGAAGATTTTAGAAGAATAAGACCAAAAGAAAGAAGTTACACAACATATACCACGGAGAAACCCTTTCAGGGAAAAAATCCACCAAGAATCAATGTATTATTTAATCTCAGAATAAGATTACAATAATTCCAATCCATGCTTGAGATGCTTCTTTTGCCTTCAATAATTCTCACATATTCTACATATAGTCATTCTTTTTGACACCTACATTTACATGCATGAAATTATAGGTTCTAAACTTTAGAGTTATAAAATTTGAGTAGAGTTATTAATGGTATGTGAGGAAAAATTTATAGTACCAACAAGTCTAGGTTGGTGGGTGCATTCTAGGGAAGGCCTATGTTCATTCCTCAAAACAACCAATCA
This sequence comes from Sequoia sempervirens, assembly GCA_007258455.2. Taxonomy (NCBI): domain Eukaryota; kingdom Viridiplantae; phylum Streptophyta; class Pinopsida; order Cupressales; family Cupressaceae; genus Sequoia; species Sequoia sempervirens. The sequence continues at coordinate 173,811 of VDFB02363148.1, forward strand.
TTTTAGGCTACTGTATTCCAACGTAGTCTCTTAAGAGTAGGCTAAGTGCAAAAAACTACCAAACTATGATGGATTCATTCTAAAAATCCATGGAACTTAGAAAAATTTCATCTGAACCTACATGATTACAAAGGGTCCCTCATCTAAATTTCTTATTTAAAAAAATATCAAATCTAGTTGACTATGGCAATAGTTTTTTAAATATTGCAAAAACCATCAATTATGTAAATTAGTAAAAACTTGTCAACAACCATACTTTTCATTTCATGTGTTATGGAAAAAATGGCATTCCAAAACTATTTATGTGTGTGGGTGAATGCTCAAGAATTCATTCTTTTATTCCCGAAGACACTTGATCATTCTCGTCTACACCATTTTGACACAATCTCTCTAGATCCCTAAATGAAAAAAACTATAAAACTATAATGCATTGGTTCCAAAAATCTATGTCACATAGAATTTTTTTCTAAAAATATAGGATCATATAGGGCCCCTCCATAATAACCTCTCTTAGTTTTTTAAATCTCCAATCCACTTCACCACGGTGACAATTTTTCAAATGTTGTAATAAGTGTCAATTGTGATGAGTACAAAAATATAAACAATCATACTTTAATTTCACATGTTGTGAAAAAAAAACAATAGTTCCAACACATCCAAGTGGGTTGGTGAATGATAGGGAAGACCTTTATCCATTCCCCAAAACACTCGATCGTTTTGGGATTCACTATTCTAGTGCAATCTCCTAAGAGCCCTAAGCACAAAAACATTTCAAACTAAGATGGATAGGTTTTGAAAATCCATGGAACTTAGGAATATTTCATTTGAAATTATAGAGTCAAATAGGGTCCCTTCATAATAACTTCTCTTGAATTTTTTAAAATCTCCAATCCAGTTGACCGTGGCAACAATTTTTCAAATATTACAAAAGTGTTAATTATGTTTACTAAAAACTTTTCAAGAGCCATACTTTGCATTTCATGTGATGTGGAAAAATAAATAGTTTCAAGATGTCTGAGTGGGTGGGTGAATGTTGGGTAAATCATCTATTAATTCCTCAAGAAACCTAATCATTATGAGCTACATTATTTTGATGCAATCTCTGAAAATCCCTAAGTGCAAAAAATTACCAAAATATGATGGATTGATTTTAAAAATACATGGAGCTTAGGAAAATTTTGAACGAATGTAGAGATTTACTTAGGGTTCCTCAAAAGTAATATGTAGTAGTTTTAAAATCTCCTATCCACTTAATCATGTCGATAATTTTTGAAATGTTGCAAAAAGCGTCAATTATGTTTAGTAAAAACTTGTCAAGAGCCATAATTTGCATTTTGTGCATTATGGAAAAAAATGAGTCAATCAAACCTAGATCTACATCTTTTTAAGGATGGGAGTGGATTGGAAATGATTTAGAATGATTGACCTAATTAGACTAAATGAATTATTATAATAAATGCAATTTCCTAAAGATAAACAAACAATAAAAAAACTTTGGAAGTGGATTTGGAAAATGTATACTGATGTGTACCTATCACTAAAAGATGGATTTGAGTGCTGTAGTAGGACTAGGTCGCCCCTAGGTGATTGGGTTTTTTTTAGGGTATCTTCCTCAATTTTTAGGGTCATCTGCTATTATATCTGAGCTTCTATTTTCCACTTATCCCACTATCAGGATGTTGTCATTAAATTATGTAATTAAGTTTCCCTGTCTTGACAAGGTTGATGACAATAAATGCAACAATGCAAAATAGATCTTGAAACTCTCCTCAATCTTCTTTAGGCCTATAACCTGCATGTTCACAAAGAGAGATGGTATTGCTCCATATAGGGGCTTGCCTTAGTTAAACTCCATGTAAGTTTTCCCACTTCCACAATGGAAATGGAAATGATAAAACCTTAATAGAAAGGAATGAAATGATGAATAATTTTTTTTTGCAACTCACCATCCTTCAATGGCTTCCTTGAAGGGTTGAATTTATACACATATCTTCAAGGATTTGGATCTTTTTTGATAGATTTTCTTGAATTCTTGAATGCTTGAATGCTTGGATGCCTATAAAAATGTTAGCCATCACAAAATATGAACATGAACATAAATAAAATTTGACATGATGTTGGATCTTGTATTGTTGCAATAAAATTTGATAGTGTTGCTCTTGATGATAGTATTTTCTCAATTATATACCTTAGTGGTAGATATCTCTTGTTAGATTTCAAATGATAAAATAACTAGGTATTTATAGGTGTTTATCCAATTTCCCAAAAATTAGATTCCAAAAGCTAGCACTTCATATTTGACTTTTAGATGTTAAAATACCACCAATAACATATTTGAATTTGGGTCATAGCTAAAAGGGGGACCCAGTCACCAATGGGTGACTCAGTCCTGACCCAAATTTCTAGGACACTCAAAGTTGGGGATAATTTAATGATTGAATGCATTTGTTTGATGCTTTTCCTTCATAAAAATGGTAAAATTAGGCTTTGGAATACATAATTTAGAAAATTATAAGCTTAATTAGCTCCAATAATTTAGAGGGGCCAAAACATAATGTGAAATTGGTAAGGTATACAATTTTGTACACTACATTATCAAGCAAGTGTGATTCACTTTAGCTACAAAGAACATGCATGCTTATGCATTCTTACTGACATAGAGTCTAGGAATTGATTGAAGGATTTGATGCTTTCAACATCCAAGTAGCCCCTTCAAAGCAAAAATTTGAAGCAAACCCATTGGAAGCAATTGGCACTTAGTTTGATCTAGTGACTAACCTACTAACCAATGATCATTCAATCTAGGTCATTGTTAGGCTAGTTATTTTGGATAACGAAAAGAATTGACAAATGTTTGAGATTGATGCTTATATTTTCATGTTCATCTAGTAATCTAGAAATTTTGCAAAGAAATTGCAACCTAAAATTGAGGAGCCCTGTGAAGATCAAACCATTCAACTAAAAAGAAATAAGCTTGTGAAAGGGCTAATCACCCTAGAGAACCTATTTGATTGTGATGATGCAAGCAATAATAAAATAAATTTTGTCACAAATGAAGGATATTATTCAAACCTTGATGTCAAAAACTTTAGAATGCTAAAGTTTGGCAAGGATATTCCTCAGATGGATAAAGACAGATTGATACCTTTCTATGAAAAGTATGAAAAAGTAGTGGCTTGGACCTATGATGATCTCAATGGATATGATCATGACATAATTTTGTATGATATTAAGATAGTTGAAGGACCTAAACCTATCTACCAAAATCAAAGGTTTGTTAACCTAAAAGTAAAGTCACTCATGGCTCAGGAGCTAAAAAAACTCATAGAATCTTGGATCATATACCCAATTAAGCATTCCACCTAGGTCTCAGACTTTGTCCCTATTTAGAAAAAGAATGGAGATATCTAGCTATGCATAGAATTTTGGGATTTTAATAGAACATCCTTAAAATATCATTATTCATTACCCTCTATGGAGCAAATTCCCCAAATACTCATAGGATCTGAGATGTTTTTATTGCTTGATGGTTTTTTAGGTTACAATCAAGTTTGGTTTAAAGAAGAAGACTGACACATAACAACATTCACCACAAAGTAGGGAACATTTTCATATTCAAAGATCTCATTTGACCTCTCAAATACTAGACCTGCCTTCCAATGCACAATGGATATTTCTTTCAAAGATTTGATAAATCAGGTCATACTTATCTATGTAGACGACTTCGCAGTATTTTCAAAGTCAAAGGAAGATAATTTTGATTATTTGGACAAAAGTTTTTTAGAAGTGTCAATATTTTAGGATGTCCTCGAACCCTAAAAAATGTGTGTTCAAAGTTTCGCAGGGTAAGTTGTTGGGGTATGTTGTGTCCAAAGAAGTGATTTCCATTAATTTGAAGAGAGTAAAAGCTATCAAGTAGCTACTCTTGGTAAATAAGAAGGGAGTTCAATATTTCCTTGAGAAGATAAGCTATGTTAACAAATTCTTATCAAAATTTATTGGATTAGTTAGACCCATAAATTTCATGTTGAAGAAGGATCAAGCCTCGAAACAAACTCCAAAAGGGAGAGTAGCATTTGAAAAGATCAATGAAGCTATCTCCTCAACACTGGTATTGGTGAATCCATATTTCTCTAAATATTTCATTAAAAGTATGTGTAGGGAAGCAAGCATAGTATAGGAGCAATGCTAATGTAGAAAGATGGAGAAGGGAAGGGAGAGTATCCCATTTCCTTCCACTCAATGACCCTAAAGGGATATGAGTCCAAATATAACTTTGTTGAAAAGAAAGATTTCACCATCATCAAAGGTCTTAAAAAGTTATGATACCTAATAGCAAGCAATAAAATATTGATATATGCAACACATTCAAGTGTTCAGGAATACATAATTAAAGGATAAATTACTAAAAAGATAGCAAAATAGATTACAAAGATCTTGAAGCATGATGTAGAGGTCTGGCCTACTAAAGTGGTTTGTGAGAAAGGACTGTGTGAGTATTGAGTGAAAGAAACTAAAATTTTAGAGGAAGAATCCCTAGAATCTCATGCAAACTAGAACGTATTTGGTTGGCATCCCTTTATATAAAGGGATATTTTAAAGACTATAGGGTTTCAGATATGGCATAGTTGAATGCATGCTTTTTAAAAGAAACTTTGATGGAATTATCCTCTACCGTGTGGATAAAGAGCAAGCAAAAAAATTCTAAGATGAGTTTCATAGTATCCCCACAATAAACCATTTCTTAGCAAAGACCACTACCTTAAAGACCATACGTGTTGGATACTTTTGACCTACTCTATTCATCAATTGCTATAGTTTGTTCAAAATATACTAGAAATGTTAGTTCACTGAGAAACACAAGAATTTTTCCATGCCCCTAAGTCCGGTCATGGTTGATGAGCCATTTGTGCATTGGAGCCTAAACATCATTGGGATGATCAACGTAATTTACAACTTGGGACACAAATGGATCTTAATCACAATAGATTATTTTACTAAATGGAAAGAGGTAGTACCATTAAAGAACACCGCCAAAAACAAAATTGTGAATTTCCTCAAAGAATTAGTGACAAGGTTTGGCTCTCCCAAAACCATCATTTCTGATAATGCACAGGCCTTTTTAGGATCCTTGAGATGTCTAAAGTTGCATTAAATCATATACTCTTTCTCAAGACTTCATTGAACTACTATCTACAAGGGAATAGACTCGCAAAATCCACAAATAAGAATCTAATCCAGTTGATCAAGTGGATAGGTGCAGATCACTAGAAAGAATCACATAATCACTTACAAATTGCATTATGGGTCGATTGAATTACTTTGAAGAAATTTTTCAAGGCATCACCATGTGAATTGGTCCATGGAAAGGATGTAGTGTTTCCCATCTCTATGGAGATCCAAGTGCTACAATTGCTTAAGTCCCTAGAAGTGGAGGAGAATGGCGGTATGGAAGCAAGGTTGGCAGAATTGCTTAATATCCAAGAATCTTGAGAGAGGGCTTATGATGCTTTGACAAATTGCTAGAAAATTATCAAGTGATGGTTTGACAATAAGGTGTCTAACCCTATGTTTAGAGAAGCTGACTTGGTTTTAAAATACAATGAGTGCATTGTTAAGCTCGATCAACATATGAAAATTGATGCTTTATGGGTGAGACCGTTTTGTGTTTCCAAATGCAAAGTGAGTAACTATTTTGAATTAGAATAATTATAAGGAAACACCCTTGAGATCTCAATGAATAGGATCCATTTAATTTTTTTTAATTAATCCATCATCTCTTATGAGAGTTTTCTTTATCAATTATGTGAATTTTATAAATTTTGTACCATACATGTAAAAATTGTAAAGTGTGAAATTTTTCTTGAGGAGATTACAAACAATACTAAAAAAGCTATATTCATTATATTTTAGAATCATTTACAATATAGTATTAGGTGCTTAGGCCTATGTTTGCACAGACAAAATGAGGAGAACAAAATAGAAAAAGATAATGTTTTCAATTAATCATACTCCATCAACATTTTCACCAACTACAAGTTGAGGAGGGTACACAAGGTCTTGAAAACTCATTTACCACTCAATGTTGTTGATGGACTCTACTTCTATCACCTTTAGTAGAAAGGAACCAGCACAGGTCAACTTCTCATGATGGTGCTCCACTGTGGTTATTCAAAAACCAGAAAGAAAAGGGAGCCATGACATCACCTTGCCATCATCAATGAATTATCTTAGGTCCATTACAGTAGGGATTCCCATACCTGGAACCACAATATCCATGATCTCTTCTAGCCCCACCAGATAATCTTTGCTAAAAAAGAGCTTTGGTGTGCTCCATAATACATGAATTTGGCTCATTTAGGTCAAAGAGGGAAGCTACAAATCTAGATACAATAGAAGTATTTACTCTATACTAATTTTCTTCATAATGGAATTCCTCCCCCAGGACCCACTTGACAACAGCTATGACCAAATGGCTCTTCATCTTGGTCACTTTTTTTAGCCTATTGTCTAAAACTCCTAAAAAAGCTAGTTGGAACTTCTTGCTAACTAGCCTGATGGGAGTATGGATACATGATCACCCACTTATAGTATAAATGAGCTTGCTTTAAGCTTAGAATAATTTATGCATTGAGCTTGAGACCAATTTATAGAAAATTCAGGAAAAACCCACATGAGTGAAATTAGATGCTTTCATGTATCATATGGAAAAATTATCAAGTGAGGAATCTAACATGCAAAAAATGTACAAGATTGGGTTTCAAGGCCTTGAGAAATTAATTTAGGAGGTAGTGTGTGCGTAAGTCATTTTGCTTTTTCCCACGTGTCTTACCACCTCAACATGTCCTTCTTAATGCAATAATGAGAAAGGCCCTTAATTTAGTCGCCTTCATACCACTTTTAATCCAAATTCAAGTGGAATCCTCCTTGTGCTCTTTTCGCAATGTTGCATTTCCCAAAAAGCTAGTGTAATGAGTTGTACCTTTCCCCCTTTCCATCAAGAATGACATTTTCCAAAAGGATGGAATTAAACTTGCACTAGTGGTCTTTCTAGCAATAGTTTAAGTGTTTGTTCCTAATTCATTCACATTATCATTGGGAGTAGAAGCAAATAAGAGTGTAAAGTAGAAAAGAGCAAGTTACAAAGAATTTCTCTAATTGCTCGTTTTAGTGAAGTTGAGAGTTTGCAATGTAGAAGCAATGAGATTAAGCTACTAATTAATATTTTCCAATGAATTTGAAGCAATGGAAGCCAAATGGAAATCCTCTAGTGTTGGTTCAAAAGAAGCATCAGCTTTATCTTTCTTTGCCAACAATTTTGGTGACAAATCATACTCCTCAGCTTAGATACCGCCTAAACCAATATTTACAAATACTCAATTTCTAAACTAGAAAAAACACATGGGATCAACTTTGGTCCTGGATTTCCCTAATGATATCCATGACCCAAAACTTCATACAAACTTGAAGGGCCTCCACGAAGGTGCTCTCATGAGGATGCAAAATAAAATGAAAGAGAGAGATCTTGAATCTTTGGGTGTCTAGCTATTGCACTGTGGTGTCTCACAATACATCATATCATTAGTGCATCCATTCCCTGAGTTGGTGGATGTGTGTGCATTGAATTTTGATCCACATATTGGGTTCATTCAAGGAAGAGAGCTAAAAGTTATCATCAACGTGGAAGCTATCAGGGATATGTTATGTATCTCACTTGACTCAAAGGTGGTGGAAATATTTTTAAGGAAGAAAATGAAAATTTATTGGGAAACTCAGAATCACCAACTCAATTTCTATAATTATGAGATGAGAAAGGATAATAATGTGATAGAGTTGCCTAAATTCACTATAGGTCTCAAAAAAAATTATTTGAACTTGCAATACATCTTCTAGATGCTCATGTTTGTTTGTCGTTGGGACTAATATGATAATGTGAAAGCATTTCAAATGGGTTTTCATTTCAAACTCAGAAAGTAGAAGCAACCTTTCCAATATGATTTTGTAGATATTATTTGTTGAAACATATACAAGCAACTGCAAAAATATGACAAATCTTACAAATTTAGGTACTCTTATTTTCTTGTACACATGCTTTTGCACAAAAATTGATGAGGGCACAGCCTGAGACTTAGAAAATAACCCAAAAACAAGAGAATAATTTTATTATTCAAAAAATGGAGCTTACATGCAAAGGATCTCAAACCCCCAAGTTCTACAACACATGCAAGTTATAGAAAGCTACAGAATCACCCTTTCGCAATATGCGAGCTTGTCCCCTAAAAAGTTACCCAAAATTAGAAACCCACCCATAAATAGAGCTCCTCTTTAGTTTGGAGCCAAAACAATTCAAATTTGAGTTTAGCGGTTTGGCACATAAAATTACAAATTGAAGTTCAAATTTCAAAAGAACATTTGCAATTGTATCTTCTAGAAAGTGTGCCAACTTCTCGGGGCCATAACTTTTGATCCGGGACTCTGATTCGCGAATCGTTTGAACCATTGGAAAGGTCTCAAAGTCAATAACGCTTTTGAAATATGCTATGCCAATTTTTGCAAGTTTTGGGGCCGATCCAAGAACTCTAAGTGCCTCAAATCTAACTCAGAAGATTTTTAGGTGCAAATATGGGAAACTAAAACTGCAATATCTTTCAACCAAGGAATAGAAAATAAAAACATAAATTGGGAATTTCATTATGATGAAAAGGGTATCCAAAAATGTAAAAACATCTAAAAACCGAGAATATTGAAATTTAACTATTTTTGGGTGATGCAAGATTTCCCTTACACCACTGGATGCTCCTGCATCAAACACCCAGGGTACTTTGAGAAGTGACCCATCACATCTTAGATGGTTGAGGAAAACCCAATTGGTCAATCATTGCCTTAGATAGCCAGGATGAATCTTTCACAGGCCTTTCTCTCCATTTCACCAGATATTCTTCATACTGCCTATTTCTAGTACTCCTTCCCACACAACTATCGAAGATTGCTTCAATCTCCTCCCTTTCTGAAGTAGGTGCTAGAATGCCATACAACCCTATTGTTGGTGCTTCCTCTGTTCCACCTTCATGATACTCTGTCAAATTTGAAATGTTGAACACAAGGGAAATGTTGATTCCATCAGGCAACTCTACCTCATATGCATTCCCTGAATCATGCTTCTTCAAAATCTTACAGGGACTGAATTTCTTCATCTTCAATTTGTTATAGGTTCCCATGGGAAGACTTTCTTTCCTCAAGTGGACCATTACTTCATCGCCAGTCTGAAACTCCTTATTCCTCCTTTTTTGATCTGCCTTAGCCTTATATTGCATATTCATCTTATTAATGTGTTCTCGTACCTTCTCATGTATATTATTGATGTGCTCTACAAAATATTTGGCTTCAACACTTTTTTTCTTCTCTTGGTCCATCTTCCTCAATTCTAGAGCTGTTTTGGGGCTACCTCCATACACAATATGGAATGGTGATCTACCAGTGCTTCTGTGATAGAATTGTTGTAAGAAAATTATGCCTAGGGTAAGATCAAGTCCCATCCCTTGGGTTTATCTCCTACCAAACATCTCAGTAGGTTACCTAGACTCATGTTAACAACCTCTGTCTACCCATCTATTTGTGGATGGTGTGCAGAACTAAACTTCAACTTTGTCTTCAGCTTCTTCCATAAGGTCCTCCAAAAGTACTCCACAAATTTGGTGTCATGATCT